>CAXIUB010000189.1:0-75000 GCA_964034835.1 Muscina levida | reverse complement strand
CATTGTAGTATAACTACAATGAATACTGATTAATTTTTCTATCTATATGATTTATTACCGATTCGCTCTCCTGAGAAGTAATTGAAAAATACATACCTGTAAAGTAAATTAAAAAAAATCACTATTTTAGTCTGCGCATCCTCAACTGCCTGGTGTACGGACCATTATTTGATACAGGTAAAAAGTTAACTATTGAAGTGCGTGGGCAGCGCCTCGGCACTTTTAACTTATTTTATTCGAAATAGCCTGATCATTAGGGCGAATTAATTAGTTCGCGTCAAAAAAAAAAAAAACAACCTGTTAACCGTATATCAGTATTGGAATGTACGAAGAATTCTTAGAAAATTTCACTAAGAAACTATATATCTAAAATCAATTCCTAGTTCGCGCTGAGAAGCATGAAGATTTCAGGTAGAGATTTTTTTTTTAGCAATGAGGAAATATTCTGAAAAATGATTTTTAAAAACTTAATTTCTGTATGCCAACTCTCAGAGGCCATAACTTTTTAACCAATACATAGATTTGCTTCTGTAATAACTCATTTAGTTCGTTGGGAAGTCAGCTTTACGCAGAAGGTCTGTAAAAATATATATCTGAAGTTTTCGGTTTGTGCTCATTTAAAAACAAAAAAAATCTCTATCTGAAATCTTCATGCTTCCCAACGCGAGCTAGGAATTGATTTTAGACACAAAGTTTATTGGTGAAATTTTCTTAAAAATCATCGTAGATTCCGATTTTGGTTACGATTTGTGCGAATAAAAAAATTGGCCCACCTTACTGTTCATATCTATAGTTGAACAGCAATATACTGTGTAATTTTGACAGTTGTAACCGTTTGTTTTAAAAAGGGTGTGGAACAGCCCATTTCCACCCTTATTGTAATTCATACTGCAAGCCCTTTTAATTTTCAAGTTGAATGGGCGGTGCCACGCCCCTTTATTCAAGCACAACCAAATATAGCCTGGGACTATCAACAGGTCAACAGTACCACTTGGTAAGATTTTCGTATCAATCGATCTATTAGAAAAGCCGTTAGAGCGATTTTTGAAAAGAGGGCACCGCCCACTTCCTCCCTGGATGTAATTTATACTGCTCCATCAACATATATAACAAATCTCATCTTCATACCTCTGATAGTTCATGAAATAAAGCCTTTTTAATTTTCAAGTTGTATGGGCGGTGCCACGCCCCTTTATCCAATTACAACCAAATGAAGTCAGGAACTATCTACAGGTCAACAGTACGTCATGGTAAAATTTTTGTATTAATCGACCTATTATAAAAGCCGTTAGAGCGATTTTTGAAAAAGGGGCGTGGCACCGCCCACTTCCATCCTGGCTGTAATTAATACTGCTCCAACAACATATATACCAAATCTCACCTTCATACCTCTGATAGTTCATGAAATATAGCCTTTTTAATTTTCAAGTTGTATGGGCGGTGCCACGCCCCTTTATCCAATTACAACCAAATGTAGTCAGAAACTATCTACAGTTCAACAGTACCTCATGGTAAAATTGTTGTATCAATCGGTCTATTAGAAAAGCCGTCTGAGCGATATTTGAAAAAAGGGGCGTGGCGCCGCCCCTTTAAGATGTAAGCTATCCTATCTTTCAAGTTGGATCAAACCGAACACGGTGTGCAAATTTGATTCAAATCGGTTAAGTAGTTTAGGAGTCCATCGCGGACAAACAACGTGACACGTAATTTATATATATTAAGATATAGATAGGTGAGGTGAAGACCTTTAAAATTATGTAACTGAACTTTCTTAGCTATTGAGATATTTGATGAAAAAGTGGGGGGTTTTATTTACAAAAGATTTATAAAAAAAAATTGACATTGCATTATGAAGTAGGTTATTGCAGACCACGATATATTTCATTTAGCATGTATGAAGTCAAAATCTACAAAAGAATATACAAATACATACAATTTTATTTATAATGCTATATTTAGCATATATTAAGTATATATTATATTATTATATTATTATATTAAGTGCATATATATTTTATTAAATTTATACAGTAGTTTTGGCTTAAATTCCACTCTTTTAGCTGCCAATTTGAGATACCTGCCAAAAACCACAAATATTTGCAATTATTATACCATATTCATTAATAATTTTTGATTTAACAGCCACAAATATTTTTTGCAACTGTTGCTTGGGACCGGCCGTGGCATAGTGGTTAGAACACGCGACTACCATGCGGGAGATCGCAGGTTCAAACCTGGCTCCAGTCATCTTAAAAAAAAAAGAAATCAATTTTTCTTTCATTGTCGGCTCCCCTCGAATGTTGTTGACAGCAACTTCGCAGTATTAAGCGTCGAGTCAATCGGCGTGTCTAGTAAGAGCTTCTCAAACAGTGACGTTCGCATTCGTCGATAAACAAGTAGGTGCCGTTAAGTTGTGAATCTAAAAAAAAAATAGAAAGCGTGTTAATTCACAACAACGCGAGAAGCTATCCCATACCTCATTCATGGGGTGCAAAGGGAAATTAAGTTTTTTTTAAGTTGCTAACGAAAACTATGTATGTAGTTTGTTTTTCTTAGAATACTCGCAGCCTTTCAATAATTCTCTCATTCTCTGTAGAATTCTCTCTTGGTTAAAAAAAAAACAATACAAAAACAGTGTGTTTGTATGTGAGTTCCTAGTATAAATAAAAACAATAGATCAGACGAAAGGGTACTTTTGTTTTATAATTAGTAGAGTATCCAATCGATTAATCGTTGTTCGAATAATCGAAGAATTTTTTTCAAATAATTTTTCGATTAAGAAAAAATAGTAAATTTCGATTAACGAACAATCGATCAAATTAAACCGATTAATCGATTTAAATTATTTTGAAATAAATTCTTCTTTCTTTATATAAATGTAATATAAATGTAACAGATGATTATATTGTGTTAGAAGAAGAAGAGGAAATAATTGATATCAATGAAAATAATCTTTTACTGGAATCGAACGATACTATAAAAAGTATTCAAAATTTAAAAAAATCGAATGTGAACTTGAAAAACTTTTCAATGCAATTCTTTCAGTATCACCAACATCTACTTTAAGTGAGGGTGTTTTCAAAGTCAAGCTTCGTTAAAAAAATTGACTAAAAGCCAAACATCTTAATTGCATATTATTTTTAAAAGATTCTTTTAGAAGATGTGAATAAAAACTTTTAAAATATAAAAGATCTCATTTTGTATGTACCTTATTAATTATTATTTATAATAAACGTTTTTGAATTCACATGAATTGAGGGGCTTGCACCAACAACGAGTTAACTCCATTTTTAGGCCGAACAGATTTAACAACCGTTTCTTGGAGGGAAAAGATCATTCTTTCGTTTGGTTCAACAATTATTTATCTCCCATTGATAGTTTTCAAGAAATCCGCTAGAAAGTGTTGACTGCTTCATTCCTTTGGGGCAACATGAAGTTAACTCCAGGAGCTGACTCTTTGTTTCCCCAAATGATTTTATGCGTATTGCAGTAAGCGACTTTCCCGATTTTCGTCGCCACTTTGCTTATACTTACCCTTTATGTTGTCCCCTGATAGTTGCGCGTATGGCAACACTAAATAAACCCATTTTCTATAAGATTGTCCATATTTAATGCTTCCTTACTTTAAAAAGAAAGCAGTTTTCAATTATTTGGGCCAAAAAGGAGTTAACTCCAGAATGAAATTGACTCAAGAATTGCGAACCTTACGAATATCTAAATGGAATTTGGAAAAAGCATGTAGTGGTACATGACAAATAATAAGGGAAAGTCTCAGACCATTTAAATGCATTCTCTATTTTTTTATTTTCCACACAATTATAAAAATTGGAGTTAACTCGTTGTTGCTGCAAACCCCTCAATTATTATTTCACGTTTGTTTTTATGTTTTAATATTATTTTTTTTATTGATAAAATTTAACGCCTACATTAAATTTGTTTATTTTTCATGTAAGGTATACAGATATACAGAAATTATTCGAGTTATTCGGCTTATTCGATTAATCGAATTATTCGAGCAATTTAAAAACCTTAATCGATTAATCGAGCAAATTAAAAATCCCAAAATCGATTAATTTTTTAATCGAACAAAACCTAATCCCGATTAATTGGATACTCTAATAATTAGAAAAAATTTAACTTAAGTGCCATTTTGACTTACCTGCCACAAAATGCGTGCAAAACACGGTGTGTCAGTTAAATGAAAACTACTTTATACATATTTTTAAACATACTATCAGTTTCAATATACTTGGGATGTAACGAATGTGCTTTAGCGAATGCGAAAGCGAATATTGGAATATTTTTTTTGCGAAAGCGAATGCGAATGCGAATATTCCAAAATTGTTTAACGAATGTCAAAAAATGGTTTACGTAAACAAATAATTTGGTTTCATTTCTACTGTCTGCCTTTTCAAATAATAAAATGTATTCCAATTAAGTAATTAAACATAAAATATTTATTTTATTTTATTTTATTTTATTCAGTATTCAAAGTTTACACTTCCCGGAGGCGTAGCTAAGAACTGGCGTGCCAAAGGTACTAACTTTTGGTATTTCGAGCTGTTTCGTTTCCATTACAATATAGGATCTTCTGAAATATAAATTTTTTTCTTTTTATTGTATTCAGCTAACAATTTTTCATAAGAGACTGAAAACGTGACCACTTGAATGTCAGTCTCATAATTACTTGTATTTAAGAAATTTTTTTGCGAATGCGAATGTTGAAATATATATTTATACGAATGCGAATGCGAACGCGAATGTACAAAATGATGCGAATAATTCGCATTCGCATATGCGCCGACATTTTATTTTATTGGTCAAAATCATATACTGCAGAAGAATAAGGATCCAATGTTTACTTATATTTTGGACAAATGGATATTTAAAAGAATACATTGAAATCATTTATAAAACTCAACATGATATTGAAATTTATAATGAATGGTTACAGCAACTACTAAACAAGTAAATGTTGTTCCCGTTCGCTTACTCAGTAGTACTTAACTTGATTTATAGTGGCTTCATTACACATTCCTAACATTTTGCTAATGCCAGAAGTACTTAATACTTTGTTGGCCATTAAGCAGACCCACAGAATGTTTTCATTTTGGAAGATAATTGTTTAGAACTAAATGTGCGGGTAGAACTGGACCACGAATGCTGCCTCAACTAAGTATGAAACTTCAACGTCGCCGAAATAAAACGAAGCTCTCTTTACAATCGCAGTACATTTCTACCCCAGTGGTTGCCATATCAACAGTATCTCGTCCTGATGGTCATCCTCCCTGTCATCGAAGATTAGAAAGGACTCATGCTCCCTTGTGCTGTGCCAATGACCGCCATGGGTCAGCAATAAGTCCGTCGTTACTGTTTGTTTTGTTGCCACAAATATTTGTATAGTTACCTTTAATGTGGTGGGACATTTTCCAAAATACGAAGTGTACACACTCCAGCACACAGAAACTGTTAATATTTCGAAAACACAAACTAAAATGTTGGAATTTTATTGAAATTTTTAAAATTCTTGTTAGTGGAAGGACACATGCAAACATTGATTTGAATTTCTTGTTTTTTTTTTTTTGCAAAACACCAAATGTGTGCCTCCCCATACGTGCATGAGGGGTGGGAGTATAAAATGGTTGTCTAATAGAAACCGGTTTGGTTGGTATGAATCATATTGGCAAAGGTCCTTACTGCCTACACATACAATCAAGATTTATTGTCCACAAGATGTGTTATGTAAATCCAGACTAGTCTCCATCCACTGACGTGGGACACATGAAAGGGACAATTTGGACACATTTTTCTTTTGTTAATTACGCTCATTTCTATTAGGTCTACGCATGTGACTGCTATGTAAATGTGTGCGTTTGTATTCGTACATAGGAAGTGGTGAAAGGGATAAGAGAGGAGGAGTTGTCACGGCCTGAAATCTGTGCTGGGTAAAGTACTGGACGACTTTGTGGGTTTGATTGCTATTGAAATTGCTAGAAAACTTTTGTGCGTACTATACTTATTGAAGCAGAAAATCTACTGCATACTTATAATTTGTAACATATTTAAATATAACTGACACTTGAGATTGCACCTACATATCTCAGCAAAAACTACCAATCATTTCAAGGGCTCAAAATGAAATTATCAGTTCAATGTCATCACATACTTCACTGCTTTGAAGTAAGCGACAATGCAATCAATTACAATTGTTATGTACTGTGGTACATTCCGAAACATGTTTGTTGCTTTTTTCTGCTTAAAGGCTGGTATTGAGTTCTATGTTTCGTACGAAAAGTTGTCAAATCCCATACAAATTATTTTTCTTTTAAAATAATGTGAAAAATTTGCAAAGCAGTGCTAAGTTGTTAGCACGAAAAGTTAAAAAAGTTTCCAGCAAAATCTGCGAAGCGGATAGACGTTCGCCTTCAATAGCAAAAGTCAGCGAATAATCCGAGATCTTTGTGCAGAACTCTCCTCAGGCTAGTACATAAAGTGCTGATTTGTTGAGATCGATGGCGATTTGATGTTATTTGAATCTCACACTCTCAGATACCGCTCGCCGTCTGTACGTTCCGTACGACGACAGGGGCCATGAGTTTGTCCACTAGCATGCCAGTCTCACGAACGCAGTGGTTTCTTCATTTCGACCACAACTTCTTTTCAAAAACGCACTGTTTGGACTACACTGCACTCACTTAGGAAATAAGTTTTCAACCAAAGTTGTTAAAGCGTAAAGCGATTCTTTTCGTTTCGTGGAGGTATGATACAAACTTTCTGCCAAAATTTTACGCGGGAAACAGCAGTCAATATCAAAATAACCTATGGTTAAAAAAGGGACTTGATTTTGGTCCACCCTGTATGTGTTTACCGACTAATTCATATACTTTACGCACTCAATACCAACAAAGCAAACTAATTTTCGCACACACATAGCTCGATCACACACTCCTTCTCTCCCCCATTCTTTAAGATTGCAAGAAACAACTTAGTTAGTTATTAGTAATTTATACTATTATATTTTCAGATTGTTATTAGAAGCTTTATATGTGATAAAGCGTTGTCGCTTCATTCCAAAGATATTAACCATTTGTGTTAAAAGTTGAACTAATCTCGAATTATGCTTACATAACTGGCGATACAAATAATTATCTTGCCAATGAAATAATTCAGTGAGTCTTCGGCTACCTCGGATAAAAGGAACTAGTATTTCATTCCTCCATTCCTTGTTTTTTGAAAGTTCGTGGTAAAAAACGGGTCTGACAAGAATTTTCTAGCATATAAATTAATTATAAAATGTTAATTTTGAGTAATTGCTGCGCTACAACCACCGGTTTGTCATACCATAATTTATGGAAGGATACGGGGACACCAAAAACAAGTCGGGATGATCCTTTTCTTTGCGAGGCAAACACACATGATTTGCCAAAGGGTTTCTTTCGCCCGTTTGTTTGTTTCGTATTACTTTACAGTGAGTGAAAAGATGAAACATTTAATTACATATGAACTCATAAATTAACCTGCGTCATTTGTTATGGAAGCAGTAGTGAACACACACACATACACTCAGACAACACGGAACCGGAAGTACTCATGTGTATGTGTATACAGTTGGTTGCTTTTTTAAGTAAAGCGGCTACACAACTTGACAATATGTACAAGCACTAAGTTATTGTTATAAAAATCATAACAAGCCATTAGGATTTAAGGGAACTGGCGACATGACGATTTAAAGGCTGAAAATGCCTTTTTTTCTATGGGAGTTGTAGATAATTCCTGGACCGTTTATCGAATTTAATAAACTAATTGTGTATGAAATTCCTTAGAGGATATGCCCTCTACTCTACCCACCGACCACTTCCCGTGTGGATTCTTAGAAATGGCCCTCATTAACGGTGCTCATTAGCAGCCTCACAAAGCCATCAGGACGAGTGTCAACTGCCAAATGATTTGCCATTATTCACTAATAAAACTCATCACATCTCGCATTGTACATGTGAGTACGATGTTGTACAATTAGTGTGCGTGTGTGCTTTGGCACACATGAATATCCTTGTGTCCATTTATCGCTCCGTATACTTACGAGAAACTTTTGAAAGACAATAACCTTTAATGGCAATGCAAAAGATACAAACGTGCTTTGCCCTTTGCTTTTCGTTGGTATTAGCAAAGAAGAAATTGAACATTGTTCCAATTGTGCACTGTCCGATTGCTGGCCAGAGAAGTTCGTTTGTAGCGTAAACCCTAATCAATGTGTGTGTGTACCCCAGCCTGTGTGACAGTCCCGGCACGGACATCAGCTCGGCATCATTTGTATCTGTGCGATGGTGGTTGGGCGGCTCGAGTTCGACAGGGGATATGTGACCTATTGATGAGCGAATGCGGGTGTGGGAGTGTCAGTGTAAGCCAAATGACAGTAGGTCCCATGTGGTATGCGTTTTTCTGGATCTTCTTCGGCCGTACACTCAATCTCTACGATGTTTCAGTGTCTGTTTCTCCATTCTATTTTTGGTTTGGTCTCACTTAACTTTACATTTAATTTTGTTTATTCATTCAAATGACCACAAAATGACATTTGGCCTTTGGGTGAGATGAGAAGAAAGGATGCAGAATTCAAGCACACACTCACACGATTAGTCCTACATAATCTTATGATAGATGTTTTTACTTTCAATTTGTGAAATGTCTCTTCTTATTCATATTTAACAAATTGAAAATCTCTCCAGACGCAGAGAAAGAGAGAAGGGTTACCAGCTGCCATCCTACAAATTGATTATGACCGTCATCTATGAGGTTATAAGGAAACTTCTTATGACAGATGAGCACATTCTCGATATAAATGATGGCCAGTGGATAGGGGTTGCTTAAACTAATGACTTTTACATATTCGCAATTGAGCGCTAGAAACTTAAGAAGCAATTGAAATTATTATTTGCACATTGGACCCTACAAATGTCGCCTACTACATTACCAACGCCCCCCTCTTTAAACATCTTGTAATTGCTTACACGACACCGCATAACTTGAGGATATTTGTTGCAACATCAATAACAGCTCAAGCAATTAGCACAACTTCTTTGTCGTACGGTGGGACATTTAAAACACTGAACTACTTCCATACCTATTGTAATATTGTTGCAGTGGCTGTTGACACTTGTAGTGGGAGGCTAGGCAACACAATTACCACGACACTCCCACCAATAGTTGTTGCAGCCTCTGCTGCATCATTGCTGACCAAGAACAAGTTCGGTCTGGCTCAGATCCTATTCACATTTCAATGAGTTAAGAAATGTAGCTCGAAGAGCAGTTGGTTTTTATGTAAACACCAATTATTTATGGCAAATCTAACCAGTAATGGGACGTTAATTACTGTCGGTTGTCACTTGCACCATCACGTTGCTGTTATGGCCTTTCCCAGAGTTAGTTGGATGGCAAAAGTGTGGAAATCCTTTGGCCCCATCCGGTAGAGGTGGAGGTCGGTGGTGTACAAGTATTTAGTAAAAGTAATTATTTTTCCCACAATGTTTTGACGTAAATTTATAAATAATTATTCTATGTTTTTGCGTTGCAGATGTCGTGCATTTGACATTGTGCGGAATTTGTTGACACATCATATATCCAGACAGCCGACAGATAATTTGAAGTTCTTTTAGTTTTTTGCAATCAACCTTTTGCTAGGCGAGAAGTGACGGTAGGTGCGATCGAAGTTGTGCAGTTTAATTGTCATTTTATTAAAAGGGAAATCCATAAAATATAAACTCTGATACTATCTAACAGTTTTTGATAGCTATATGAGGAAAAGGGCTATGTCACTAGAGTCTAATTCATACAGTCATTTAGGTTGTTAAATGTTAGGATGGCCCCGTTTGTATGGAGAAAAATTGCTTTGTTTTATAATTATTCCCAAACTATTTCGCTTAGTTTATTTTGTCAAGTACCACTATGTGTTTTAAAGTTAGTGAGGGAACAAATGGGTGCCGTTGGGGATGTAAAGTGAATCTTGCATCTCAAGCCGACTCACAACCTCCTTCGTGGTGGCACCTGGGCAACGGTGTTCGTGATATTTTTTATAATGAACAGCGGCTGATGGTAAGCGACGAACCCTGATGGTTGGGCTAGCCACCCGCCTTCAGGTCCTTTACTGACTATGAAAACACGACAAAGAAAAAGTAACAAACGGAAACTCCCAAATATTGACGACCCCGCAAACGAAATAAGGACCATGATTTAAGGATATGCACATGGAACGTCCGGACAATCTACATAGAAGATGCCACTATCCGACTGGCGGATGTCCTCAAAAAATATAAGGCTGACATCACCGCCATCCAGGAGATGAGATGGACAGGACCAGGATGCTCGCGACGTAAAAATTGCGACATCTATTACAGCTGCCATGCCGAAAAGAACGAATTTGGATGTGGATTTGTAGTTGGCGAGAGACTTAGACATCTTGTCTCGTGATTCAATCCTGTAAGTGATCGAATAGCCGCAATCCGCATCAAGGCGAAATATTTCTACATCACGCTGATTTGTGCTCATGCCCCGACGGAAGATAAAGATGAGATTAAAGATGCATTTTACGAGCGCCTAGAGGAAACTTACGACCGCTGCCCTGGCCACGACATTAAAATTGTTCTGGGAGACTTTAATGCAAAAATAGGAAGGGAAGATGTTCTTGGTCCATCGATCGGTAAATTCAGCCTTCATACCGACACGTCAGGCAACGGGTTTAATCTGGTTAGCTTCGCAGCGGGAAGGAACTTGGTAGTGAGTGGAACCAGATTCCAGCACAAACATATCCACAAGGCAACTTTGCTATCTCCCGATCAAAACACCAAAAATCAAATTGATCATGTGGTAATTGATGGCAGGCATGCATCTAGTGTCATGGACGTGCGTGTGCTCCGTGATGCAAATATTGGCTCGGATCATAACGTGGTTGCAGCCAAGGTGCGCACAAGATTGAGCAGAGCGAAAAACGCACGTAACCAAACACAAAGAAAGCTGGACATCGCTAAGCTGCAAACCCATGAGATACCCACTGCCTTTTCCAACCAGCTCCCCCAACTTTTACGACACATCGCCTCTACTTCTGACGTTCCCGATACACAGTGGCAGCATATTGCGCATTCCATGACAACCGCCGCAACAACCGTGCTAGGATATGAAAAACGGCGATGAAGAATGTTGCATAGCGTCTAAAGAACAGGATGCAGCTTATAGGGCAACGCTGCATCCAGTTGTAACCCGGGCTGTTAGGGAACGGCACAAGGCGACATTAAGACAGGCGAAAAATACGTAATATGAAGGAACGGGAGAACAAGGATATAGAGCGATACAGCTACGCAGAGTGTGCTGCATATATGGAAAGAACACATCCAGCAACTGCTGGTTCCAGAAGGCAGCGACGGCTTAGATTGCCCACCACCAAGTCAAGCCGAGGTAAAAAGAGCAATATCACGGCTAGAGATGGGCACGTGAGTAAATTTGACTCACGTTCACGCACGCTCACGTGATTGAAATTGTCAATCACGCACACTCACGCTCAAAAATTATTTCCCTACTCACGTTCACGCACGCTCACGTGAGTAAATTTTGTACTCACGCACGTTCACGTGAGCGTGAATCACGACAATCACGCCAAATAAAAAGTAAAAAAATGTTATTGTTATGTTTCTATAACACAGTGCAACATTTCTAAGGTCATCGTCTGGTGCCGCCTTCGTACCCAGATATTTTTGAAGTATATACCGAGACTAAAAAAATCCCCAAAGGATTTGGCCCCATTACATCGAAACATTTTTTTATGGATACTCCAATATTTTCACCCCAACACGATTTTTTTTATCATTTTTACGGAGTCCATATTTCATTAACCGTTCGAAAATTTTTCTTTTCGTCTTCGGCAAAGTTGTAGATCTAAACCAGAGCAAAAAAAGTGTCAAATAGACCGACCCAAAAAAATTGCATCCAGTGCATAAAAATTGCAAAAATATGGAAAAAAAGAATATTTTTTCATGATGTTTTCCACACAAAATTTATTTCGTTGTAGTCCGTGGCGTATGATTTATGTGGAATATTACTTATTATAATCATAATTTTATGGTGAAAATATCATGAAAAAATAGCCTATTTTCCCATATTTTTACAATTTTCATGCACTAGATGCAATTTTTTGGGTCGATCTGTTTGAGACTTTTTTTGCTCTGGTTTAGATCTACAACTTTGCCGAAGACGGCAAGAAAAAATTACGAACAGTTAATGAAATATGGACTCCCTAAAAATGGTCAAAAAATTGTTTGTGGTGAAAATATTGGAGTATCCACAAAAAAATGTTTCGATGTAATGGGGCCAAATCCTTTGGGGATTTTTTTAGTCTCGGTATATACTTCAAAAATAGCTGGGTACGAAGGCGGCACCAATTTATGTGTTGCACTGTGTAATTATACTATGCAACAAAAAAAGACTTTTTGCAAAATAAATACAAGAACTTGACAGTATAGGTTCGATTAGACTATAGAAGGGAATAAAACCATATATTCAGTTTGGCGAGATTGACCAATTTTGACCAATTTTTTTAATGGACCCCAAAAGATTCTCGATGAATAACTTAACTATTTGGTAACCGATTTTGACAAACAGGTATGCGTTTCAATCACGAAAGCATGTATTTTGTGAATAAAATAGTAAACATTAGGGTGTCCTTAGAAAAAAGTAGCTACAAACTTCTTCAAACTAAAAAAATTGTGAAAAAAAATTGCAAATGCAATTTCGAGGCAAAACAGAACGATATCACGAGACTCCAATATAAATATATATATCGATGGAAAGACAACAGTCTCTTTTTTCCATATCCACTGAGAAATTTAAAATCTGTTGATATTCAACCACATTACTGGCTTATATGTGCGGAAAGGTACGAAAAACCGGTCTCATAGTAGTCTTTATGAGCAATTAAGGGTAAGGATCTGATTGTAATAATATGTTCACGAAAGTCGTTCAACGTTACCGTGGCTAAAATTTGGCGAACATTGTTAGTGAAAAATTTGGACTCCTTCAAAGTAATATTGCAAAAAGTGAAAAAAAAAATTCTTCCTCAATTTTTTTCAAAAATATGCAGAAATAAGTAAAATTTTTGGAACACATTTTTTATAATATTCGTGCACAAAACTCATAGCTACATTATTACCGAATATAGTTTAGCGCTATCATGAAGTATCTGTTAGCTGTTGGACAAAAACTGATGACACCTTTATCCAAGGGGTTCACTGATTTTGAGAATCTTTTGGGGTCCATAAAAACCTATACTGTCAAGGTCTTGTTTTTTTTTTCACTGTTGCACTGCGTTATGTGCCTTCTGTTATATAATACATTTTAAGTTTTAAAAATATAATAGATTAATTTGGAAAGAAATAAATTAAAGAACTCATGATTACATAAGATCAAAATAATAATTTTATTTATTTTATTTTACAATAAAATTTATTCTAAGAATTTTTGTGTAAAATTATTAGCAATCTTCTTTACTTAAACGACTTTTTTTCTTCTAATATTTTTCTGACGTAGAAAACACCCTATTCACTTGCAGCCGAACTGCATGGGATAGATGTTTTAAATTTAGTTATGACTTTTGGTTCACACATTTCTTCTGAGCAAATTTTACAAAGTTTTTCGTTCCATAAAACGTATTTGCTTATTGTTGGACTTTGGAATCTTTGAAAGGATTTTAAAAAGTTAAAATCTATTAAAGCTATCTTAACAGAATCTGTTTTTAAATACAATAACCGATATTTGAAGAGCTTAAAACATGTAAAATAAGAAGAACAAATATGTATTTTCTATTAGTTAATAATGTTATTTCTTTATTTTATGCTGAATATCCTTGCAGTCTTCTAAAATATACAAGCAGCAGTCAGCGAGCATAGTAGGCATTTATTTTACTTCGTAACGCTTTTCTAAAGTTAGAAAACCTTTGTGGGACCTTTCACTATATTTACCGGCCATGTCGCTGCAGCATTCATGGAAAAAATTTATAAAAGAGTAAGTCAATATATTGGGGGTGTTATTAAACTTTGGTATATAGGGTCATGTTGTACTCGACCAGACCAACAACATGCACTAGGTCACTCCTCAAGTTCCAAATGACTGTCACAAAGTGTTATTATATATATTATTTTTATTATACAAATATTATTAAACATTATATATTGTAATATTATTATTATATTTTATTACTAGTGGGCCAATGCTTCGCTATTGCATATTAACTTATAATATGATTCACATTTATAACTACCCCAAGTGCTATGTAAACACAAATTAATTTATTTGTAGATCTAACATACAAAGTACTTTTAAAGCGATAATAATATGTTGAGTTTAGTAACTTATGTAACTAATTTCAAGTAACTCCTTAACATGGAAGTTAACCATGGAAGACTTTTTTTTAAATACTAACTATCTTAGGCTCTATGACGATCGTAAAAAGTTCATCATCAATTTATATCTGTACTGCCGACATGTAGATCAAGTTTTTTCTGTATGTAGGGAGAAAAACAACTTCTTTCATTAAACGGAAACGGACATTCGCTAAATATGAAAAATAAATTTTATATTTTTATGTGTTGTACTGGCTACTGTCTGTGGGCGTAAAAAACACATTTGGCAAATTTCGTTTGAAGATTCATGCATTTATTTTCGAGAAATGTATTTGTACCAAACTTTAAGTATTTTGCCATAAAAAACACTATTCTATTTCATGTTCTCCAACTGATCAAGAATTTAGCTTATACTATTTTTGTATAATATACTCGTTACCATGTCTTGAGATAATTCGGCCACCAAATGTTTGGCTTACAAAGTGATGGTCTCATGCGCTATATGGCATGTATGCCGTCGTGTTGGAAAGATTTCTTCTCCGAATGTTTTGCAATGATATGATAAATATAAAAAATCAATTGTTCGTCCACCGGCTAAGACTATGGCTTCTTCTGTACGCATGGTACGCGCTTGATTTGGATAAATATTATCGGAAATAGTAAATGTTGTCGATCCATAGTATTGCGTATTAGCTGATCAGATAGATGATTTTGTGACAAAATGCTCAATAAGTTTAGTGAACAGAGCGTGTATTTTTAAAATAAATTCCTATGATTTGTAATAGTTGTTCTAGTGTAAGACTTTGCATGGTGATTTGCCATAGTATATCAAAAGAAAGTCTAACACACTTCATTATTGTGCAGCAAGATTTACACTTTTACATATCTGAAGTTCTATAGGTCTAAAATAAACCCATATATAGATTCTTTCCAAATGTCCGATAATGCTACCTCTGACTTTCTAAGAAAATTCAAATTGTGCCCCCAGTCAGACAAAAGCTATTTCCCTGTCCAACTCCAATGAACATTGCGTAATTTGATTTATTACCGATTCTTTCTCGTGTAAAGTAATTGAAACACACATACCTGTAAAGTAAATGCAAAACACATTACTGTTTTAGTCGGCGCAGATTCGATTTGTCATCAACTGCATGGTGTACGGACAATTGTTTGATACAGTTACATAGTCAAAAATTGACCAATTTCGTGTTAAATTTCCTATTCATATCTCTAGGCGAACTGCAACATACTGTGTTAATTTAGTTATAACGGTTTATTTAAAAAGGGGCGTCGCACAGCCCACTTCCACATTGGATGTTTCATAATGTACCAACAACATATATAACAAATCTCATCTTTGAACCTCTTGTAGTCCATAAGATATACCCATTTAAAATTGTGTGGGAGGTGCCACGCCCCTTCATCCAATCACAATCAACTATAGTCACGGGCTATCAACAGGTCATCAGTACAACTTTGAATTTTGAAATTTTCGTATCAATCGGTCTATTGGAAAAGCCCTGACTGTAATTAATACTGCTCCAACAACAGTTATATCAAATTTCATCTTCATACCTCTGATAGTTCATGAGATATAGCCCATTTTATTTTCAAGTTGTATGGGCGGTGCCACGCCCCTTCATCCAATCACAACCAAATATAGCCAGGGACTATCTACAGGTCAACAGTACCACTTGGTTAAATTTTCGTATCAATCTGTCTATTGGAAAAGCCTGCAAAGCGATTTTTGAAAAGGGGGCGCGGCCCCTTCATCCAATCACAATCAAGTATAGTCACGGGCTATCAACAGGTCATCAGTACAACTTTGAATTTTGAAATTTTCGTATCAATCGGTCTATTGGAAAAGCCCTGACTGTAATTAAAACTGCTCCAACAACATATATACCAAATCTCATCTTCATACCTCTGATAGTTCATGATATACAGCCCTTTTGATTTTCAAGTTGTATGGGCGTTGCCACTCCCCTTTATCCAATCACAGCCTATTATAGCCAGGGACTATCAGCAGGTCAACAGTACCACTTGGTAAAATTTTCGTATCAATCGGTCTATTAGAAAAGCCGTTAGAGCTATTTTTGAAAAGGGGGCGTGGCACCGCCCACTTCCACCTTGGCTGAAATTTATACTGTTTCAACAACATATATACTAAATCTCAACTTCATACCTCTGATAGTTCATGAGATACAGCCCATTTGATTTTCAAGTTGTATGGGCGGTGCCACGCCCCTTTGTCCAATTGGACCGAATTGTAAATCTAAACCACCCGGGGCGCCACCCAAACGCATACAAAAAAATTGATGCAAATCGATCCAGCCGTTTAGGAGGAGTTCAGTCACAACACACGTACGGTAGAATTTTATATATAAAGATATATTATTTTATATTATAATATTACAAAGAATAAAGTCACGATTTCCTAAAACATTCACACAAAAATTGAAATCTTTATCAATGTTATGACAAATGCAAATAACCAGTTCTGTGTTAAGCGCATTTTTTTCTTTTGCTTTGCGTGATTAGCGTGAGTAGCGTGATTCACGCAAAGTATGCACTCACGCACGCTCATGCACGAAGATATTTTTGATGCTCACGTTCATGCACGCTCACGTGAGCAAATTTCCAACTTACTCACATTCACGCGTGAATCACGCGTGATTCACGTGATTCACGCCAATCACGTGCCGAGTGCCCAACTCTAATCGCGGCTGAAAAACAATAAAGCAGCCGGTGCCGACTGTCTTCCGGCAGAGCTCTTCATGTCCGGTTGCGAAGAGCTGAGCTGCCTTCGACAGCCCGATACGGAAGAAATTACCCGAAGCCATGGCTGAGTTTGGTATTCCAGCGAAACTAATACGCCTTTGCGGAATGACGCTGACTGACACGAAGTCTTCAGCGAAGATTGGCAAGGACTTTACGGAGCCATTCTGTACCAGACGAGGCCTAAAACAAGGCGACGGCCTATCGTGTGACCTCTTCAACATAGTGATGGAGATGATAATGAGAAGTAATGCAGTAAACCCGAGTGGCACAATATTCAACAAAAGCCACATGTTTCTCGCGTACGCTGATGACGTAGACATCATCGGTCGAAAACCGCGGGATGTGACTGCAGCCTTCTCAGGTATACAGAAGGAATCAGCGGAAATGGGTCTAACATTGAACGAGGACAAAACGAAATTATTAGTTTCTACGAACAAAGAATCTATTAGTTTGGGAAACTGCGTGAACGTTGACAACTATAATTTCGAGGTGGTAGATAATTTTATCTACCTAGGCTCCGCCATCAACAAAGCATATAATGTCAGTCTAGAAATCTGGAGAAGAATCCTGCTTGCTACTACGGACTAAGCAAGCGATTCTATGACAGAGCCCTCTCTCGACGAACGAAAATCCAGCTATACCAGCTGGTTCTACCTGTCTTAATGTAAGGTTCAGAATCCTGGGTTATGACACAAGCGGATGAATCGGTTCTGGCAGTATTCGAGAGAAAAATACTCCGTAAATATATATCGTTGACGGAGAGTGTCGGCGTCGTATGAATCATGAGCTGTATGAGCTGTACACTGACATTGACGTGGTCAGACGCATTAAGGTGCAGCGGTAACGTTGGCTAGGTCATGTTGTACGCATGGACGAAAATGCTCCAGCTGAAAAAGACTTCGAAAATGCACTCGATGGACGGCGCAGAAGAGGGCGACCAAAACTCCGTTGGAAAGACCAGGTTACTGAGAACCTTACAGAACTTGGTGTGACTAACTGGAGAAGAAGCGCAGAAGACCGAGGCGCTTATAATATTTTTCTACGTGCGGTATATAATCCTCTGGGATTGCAAAGAAGTGCCAGCTAAGTAAGTTAGTAAGAGGGAACAAATAGCATTATAATAAGATCTGATCAGATACTTATAAGAAAACGGATTTTTGATATACATTTTTGTTCGTTTATTGAATTTTAGAACTCTGCAAAAAGTTATTGCAGTTTCTATGCTTTTTTAACATTAAGGGCTGAATATAAAATGGATTAGTAACATAGAAACATCAAATATTTTCTTAATTTTGTAAAAAAATACGTTATTAATTTTTTATTCTGAAAATTTTCTTAAAAGCAAAAAAAAAAAATTTAACTTTGTATATTGGGCCCCGAAAAGAAGTGGGCGGGAATAACGATAATATAATACGATAGTAACTATGTGGATTTAACAATTCATAAAAACTCTAAGGCCTTCAATAGGATATTAAGGAATTGGAATTATCGATATGCATATACAACTTTGAAAATGATTTCGGTTATATGTATGAGAGGTTCCAGAAGAAATGTGGCAAATGTTTCGATTTCGGAAGTTTTTTTTTATTACAAGGTAAGTATCTGACGAAATTCCAATATCCTGCAGTTTTATCTTTGGGAGAATTTTTTTTTCCAAAGATAAGTCGTTTTGTATGGTAGGAATCAGATGGGGTAGGGCAATTCTTCTTATTGACAATGCCGAAGCTACATTTTGAAAAGTATTAATACTGATAAATTTGTATAAGAATCAGTGAAGGTTTACTCGACTTATTGCCTACCAGCCAGTCAGCAAGAGTCATGGCTGAATCATCGTAAACAGTTCTAAAATATTGCATTTGGAAAAAAATTTCATAAATTTTCCATAATTATATAATAACAAACCGTGGAATGTCATATAAAATGTGAGAGTAGATCGCATTTGTATAAACTTAAAAGTTTATATTATATTTTTAATTCAGCATGAATTCAGATTTGAATTCAGCATGAAATTCTACATAAGGATCAACTATTTAGAAGCCGGGATCAAATATTTGTTGCATTGTGTTACAGGTAGAGCAACGAAAGGCACTACAACACTATAATATAAGCAATATTGTAATTTTCTGAGAACCCCACATGTAATATCACACAAAAATCGTTGAAACCCCTTGATTAATTTAACCTGCCACAGTTACAGTTTCCAGTTCGCTTATAATTTGCGATGACAATCGATAATTCAAGTTTTCAAGTATTTAAGTTTTGTTTTTCGCATAAACAGCTTAATGTTGCATGTTCACGTATAGAAAGGTCCACTAATTAACATATGTACACTCCTTTGGTTCTTCCATACACGTTGTGTTATCAAAGGCATTACAAAAAATTTCTGGCATTAAAAAAATATTATCCTTTAATATACCTCCAAATTAATTTCGATAACAACACACTTAAACACTCCGAAGATTTATTCCACCCAAAAAAGGTTAATTTGAAGTCAATACTTCTTTAGGCAGAACGAAGTCTGTCCGGTCAGCTGGTAAAAAATAAAAAAAACACTAGAAATAAAACACATGTTTGGTTTCACGATTTCCATCCAATCTCGGGACTCCTACCGACTTTATGCTTTACAATATTCGACGACCTAGCTTTTCGTTTAATGTTACCGAATTAATGCCATCAACCGTTGCCGAAATCTTTACGTTTTAAGGAATAGTTATCTAACGTTATAAGTTTATTATAACGACAAATGCTCCAAAACCGTTAACGAAGTGCGCCACCTCTTTAATTGAACAGCAGTAAATTTTAAAACAGATTTGTTTTCCAAAGGTTTGTGACTTCAATAGTATACAACACCAGCATTTATTTTTGTCAGTGTCAGTGTCCTGTAAAGTTTTCCAACGTCAGCGATTCTTTGCGCCAAGAGTATAACACCATGTGAATTCGACCCATGTCTACATAAAACCTCTAAGGGTTGTAAAAGTCGATATGCTATAGAGGGTGGAATTTCATCGAAGGACTCTCGTCACAAACAAAAGAAAAATACGAGTTATGGTGAGTTTCTTAAGGACATTTTGCAGGGAATCATTGATGAGGTTTGTGACCTAAATAACACAAAGCTTTTGAAAGTTTTGATCCATATGAAATATAAAAATTACAATATGTATGCAATTACATTTTGTTCTAAACCCTATTATGTAAAAAGTCAACTGACATTTAAACACTGATACTGGCCGATATATAAATTATATTACACCTTTACTGCATATATATCCATCTGTTTTCGCCAACAACTACCACGACTACATTATTAAACATTGAATGACTGAAGCCCATGTCCTTTCCCACAGAAAACTTCATCTGATGCCGCAGGAGTGTTTTCGGTTTGATTATAAATTATTAGTCGCTTGTTGCAAACGTAGGTTTTCGCGGAGTGTGAAGATTCTATTCATCTCTGCCCGTTGGGTGGCTTGCCACACCAACTTAGATTATTAAACATGAATGTATGTATGGGTGTGTGCTTCTGCAGTATGCTATGCTAATACATTAACGACTTCCGGCAGATTATGTGTGTGTGTGTGTTTGTGTGTGGGTGGATTGTTGTCATCTGTTGTTGTGTTGCACTAAGTCTTGTTATTGAAGTTGCTGGCATTGTGCATAGTTTGGTATTTGTATCTCGCAGTCTTGCTGCCACGACAGACATTAGTGCAGCTTCCACGGTGGATTTATTGTTGATGATGGTTATTATCGTTCGTAATCTGTAACGTGCCAAATTGTAATAATTCGCCATGTTCAGTCGAGTCCTTTGTTCCGACTATCGCAACTGGCAGTTATTGGGCAAGTTATTTAGATGATATTGGCCGAGCGGCATCATTCTATTCCGGTTTCCTCGAGTGGAGTGCGCTGGCTGAACTCAATATCTATCGCGGCCAATAATTGCAACGTGTTTAGCATACAACCGGAAGACGATTCATTGCCTTCACGTTGCGCAGACCGTTTTCCGTTGCCATGCACTATTCCTCGCTCGCCTAGCAACGGTTGATAGCGAATCCTTCGTCTTTAGTGCTCGATGATTGCATGTACTCGACTAGCTCTTGATGGCGTCTAAGGTAATTTTCTACACTGATTGACGTTTCTGCTCGCTTGGATTGCCTTCGCCGAGTAGACAAGAACAAACTATTTGTTTTACGACTCGGCTGAAGGATTCATCTTCCTGTTGTAGTTTCTGTCTTGGCTCCTTACTTAATTGCATTGATGCGGTGAGGGTTTTATTGTTGCTCTGTCATGCTCGTACAACTGTGGCCGCATGATGTCTGCCGTACTTAGCGGGTGAGCTCGTATCAATCAGCTAGTTGCATATACGCACCATGGTGAGAGAGGGGTGGACGGGGTTCGTATAAGTAGGCAACATGATGCGAGTTACATGCATACAGTAGATAAATTTTCAATTGTTTGTCTTTCGGATGAACTTGTATTCGTTTTGTGTTATCGGCTCCTTTTAAGCGCTGTTTGTTCAATCGACACAATCGATGCCTCCACCATGATGGCGGAGTAAGTTACTCTCCGCGCTTATCGCTGAAGGTGCATTTAGTCAACCATTTGCTTGCTTGGTTGAGTATTGTAAAAGTTTTCAAGTTTCGAAAATCGCTATAATTGCGGTGCAACAGACGCAAGGTGCAAATCTTGAGCACACTGCATCCTGTTCCGTCGAGTTCTCCTCGCAGTTTTTGTTGTCCTTTGATCCATTTGCACAGCACAAACTCTAGATGAACTTTCGCAGCCCAGCAACTTTGACTTAAACTTCCGCATACACGTGCTCCATGGCTTGAATGGGAAGTTTCACACCACCTTCCCCCTCCTTCTGCAGCTACATGTGTTCATGCATCCTAATGGGTCAGGCCACATGCACACATACATATGATATGGGGAGTGTGTGTGTGTGTCCGCTTACTTTGAGTACGTATGAGATACTCGCGACCATTGCAGTGTGTGGGTAGATGGGCGGTTCCGCCCGAGTTGGTTTTACCCATAGAATCCATTTGCATTGGCACCGTACGTGTATGTAGCAAATGATCAAAAACAATTGTGTTAAGCAGGCTCAATGGTACTTAAGACGTAATGACACCAGCTCATGTTGCACTTTGCCACAGTGTTTAGTTGCATTAACGTGCACTTGAGTAAATTTGCCTTTTCGCATACTTAGAAACGTTCCATTTATCGTTGGCTATATTTCACATATGGACATGTATGCACAATAGGGTGTCTCGTAATGAAACTATTATTATATGATACACTCACTTAATTCATATGATTGGAAATTGTTCAACATTTTTAATTTTACGGGGGGGGAAAAGAAACCTTACTTATGTATCTAATTGGCCCATTGCAACTTACGAACGTGATGAATGAATTAGAGGCCTAGAGTATTAAAAAATTCCACACGTTTAGGTCTTCTGCGTGCGTTATCCAGTAAGTCCTGCCAGATGGTAGCACGTCGCCAACCACTTGGTCCTTATAACGGAGTTTGGGTCTCCCTGCTCTTCATTTACATCCATTCTGGCCACATGTCCCAGCAATCGTTGCCATTGGATTGCGTCTCTTTTAGCTATGTCGATGTCGTGGTAAAACCCATACAGCACATGGTTCATCCAATGGCAAAACAATAAGACTGTGACACAAAATAAAATATTTTGAAAAACACCCGAATGTGGCTCTGCATGTTCGGTAGTACTTCTGGAGCTGAGTAAAACCCTGGCTCAGTTCGGTCAGATAAGTTACCCAATTTTTTTTGACTCCTAAACATATTGAGATCTCCTGGACTAACAGTTGCTACAGTTTTGGATATAACTAGCACTTCATATCATGAAACAAAGTTGTAACTAATATTCCACTGAAGATATTTCTAGAACAGTAAATTTCGCATTTTTATTTGAAAAATGTACGAAAAAATGGATTGTTTTCACTTTTCTTAACAAACTTGCAGGGAATCAAGATTTTTTTTGTAGTTTAAGTACCACTGAATAACTTCTCTGAACAAACCCAGCCAACATCGAAAGACATACTCCGATATAACGGCCAAAATTGCGAATACATGACTAAAATAAATAATCCATTTATTTGGTGGCACTCTAATGTAAACACTCCACAACGTCAATGTGTGGGGCTGAGACAGTGGTAATGACAGTGATGTCGGCCAGAACGGAGGAGGTAGTGGCTGCATTCAACAAGAAATTTGCATGAATCAAGGAGAAATGAAAACATAACAGAAACAAGCGAGAAATGACATTCGCTCAGAAACAACATTTCTTCAATTACACGACGTCAGTTGATGCATGCACCAAAGCGCACCACTGCTTCAGCGACAGAATGTCAAATAAATAAGACAGCGCTTATGCAATTCATATGGCTCAGATACATAAATTACAAATGTTAATTTGCAATTGTACAAAGATAGATTTGCATACTCTCGCTTAAATAACCTTAGTGGCCGGATGTTTAAAGGCCCTCTTTCATCCATCATTCTCTCCCTCTCCCTCTCTCTTTTTCTGTTTCTATTACCATTTCAAAGGGAATTGAACTTGGAATAGAGTAGTGGCCGGAAAGCAATGCATTCTTGCCCAAAGTAGGCAAGTGCATAGGAAACCACACTGCCCACTTTTGGCACCATGATTTATGTAATTTGCGATTATCTCGCAGTTTTGTGCACTTGCGGCTTTTGTACTCCGCTTCGCTGGTCATTCGTTAGCCTGCAATGCAACGCCAGTGAAACAAGCAGCTAAACAATTTTGCGTGATAAACCACAAGAAGGTTCATTGGATTGTTCTTTCGGTGGTCAATTGTGGCAGGAAACTGGCAACTGCATTTGCTACCATTTGTGTCAAAGTGACAACAAAGGCAAACAGCGGCAGTGATAATGTTGCTCATGCAATCGATAAACAAACAGAGGCTATGGTACTCTCGAGGGGATGCGACATATTCAATAAACCAATTGTTCGCATCTAGATGACACCATATGAACATTCAGTAAGATAGATTAAGTTAACACTGTTTGGGCCCAACAAACAGCAAACGAATCACTCAACTGAAGTCACATGTGAGTTTCAAGCGGAATTTAGCGTATCAGTTAAATTTAAGTTTGATCGTAGGCAAACACTATTATACAGCCAGAAATTTACTTCGTTACAGAAAAGCTGAGTGAGTGAAATTACATAGAAGTAGATTCTTTTGGGTATAATGTAGTAATACCTGAACTATGTATAAAGTGTTCAATATATTAAAAGAAAAATATAACATGTGGTGGTCAAAATATACAATTAATTTCAATCAGGACAATTAGTCTTTTGTACGTTAGATGATATAAAAAAATTAAAGTTGTATGTTAATTTCTTTAAACTGATTTTATGTTATAAATATTTTATAGCTGGCTTCTCAGCATTAAAAATGTTGTAAACTATCAAATTGAGCCTAGAACCTCAAAAAATCATATGTGTTTCTGTACAACAGAGGGTATTTTAGCTTTTGGGTAACGTTTGACTCTTTATTTTTAAACATTTTTACCTTAATTAATTTTTTTTGATTACATACCAGTTAAAAATTAATAGTCTTAAGGCCTTATTCATAATAATTTATAAGAGGTTAATAGAACGATTTTACTATGAAAATTTGATTTATAAACCTTTTGATACATTTTTAGAATTTATAGCCCAAAATGGATTTTGAAAAAAAAAAATCATTTTCATTTTATAGAAATATATGTTTTTGACACATTTGTAATGCAATATCAAAATGGAATGTTATTGTTATTTATAATATCTGTTTAACATTCACAGGCTACTGTGTTTGTCATATCTTGTTTTTTTTTACTTATCACATTCAATCTTATTTTTAAATAAAATAATTTTACGGCTAACGGCATCTTTTTCTTTTGCACAATGTAAATACATAGAAATGAAAGCATTCTTTGTGGTTGTAACCTCTATTATTCTGACATTTTAATAGTCTCATTATCAGCCTTCGTGCACCCAACCAGAGTGATTCAATGTATTTATCGTTACTTACTTATGTGTGTGCGTTCCTTTCATGTGGTCCTGAGTTTAAAGCAGTAATTGTAATTAATGCACCTCAGCTCAACAGCGGAAATCACAGAAATTCCTAAGTGTGAATCTGCCCCTTAAAGATGTGACCTTAAAAGGGTAGCATTAACCTATAAAACACAAAGAGGCAGATATAATTTAATGCCCCACTAGTCTATGTAGTTATCATCGTTACAATTCGGACGACCATAATTTAGGCGGGTGGGTTAATGGACCGGTAATGTAATAAACGTCTTTTCAGATATGTTCGCATTTGTTGCCCTGCGTTATCTGCGAACCCTCTGTCGTCCCTTTGTCCTCTTGCAAGCAACCAATCGTGGCCATAAAAATAACTTTAGGCTGAATTTTAACGCTCCCATACTCTAGCAAACATTCGCATCTTGATATATAGGGCGAGTAAGCCATCCTTGCAGCCGGTTGTTGCAACAGGAGCACACTTCTTCGAACTCAGGCAAATTTAGTTTATGGCTTCAGCTCTCCATTAGCGCCTTCTCGGCTGTTGTTATATTTTTATATTTCACTGCTGGTTTTTGAAGGCTTCAAAGTAAAAGTATGTTAATACGGCTGGAAAAAGGAGTGAACTAAATTCCTTCGAGTATTAACAAAAGGAAGAACGAGCATTATATTAACCCATTCTTCTATTTTTATATGGCGGCGATTTTTTCCTCCTATTGGATTCTTCCGTTGAACAGGGCACAGGGCAAACATGCGTTGTTCCATGGCAAGTGTGAGTGTAAGTGTGGGCTCGACTCCTACAGCTTCTTGCCTGTCGTGTGGTTCTTGTTTGTGTGTGTGTGTGTGTGTGTGTAAACGCGTTGTGTATGTTTGTGGGTTTTGCAATGTCCTGAAGTGAAAATTAATGGCTACAAATTTTTATGGCAGCATTTGTCACTGATTTAATGGTGATTTACGCGTGTACATGGACAGCGAACAAAACCAAAGTGTCAAAGTGTGCAGTCGAGCGTATAAAGAAGCCACCACCCACTAGCCAGCTCGCCAAAATGGAATGTTTAAGTTGCCTTTGCCTGCGCTCTCCGCTAGTATATCGTTTTTATTGAATTTCTCGCAAATATTTTCAATAACAACTCACTTAAGTTTATGATAATGTGAACACAATTCAGTCTGAATTTACGTGAGCCAAACTTTGCCAATTGTCGGAAGTTTTCGTTTTCACTCAGTGTCTGCAGATTGACCTGAATAAAAGATAATAAATTGAATCAATTGATATTTGAACGTATGAATCTAATTCTGTGACGACAACATGCACATTTAACGTTGTTACACGCAGTATTTTGTGTTTCCTAAAAAACCGGCGATTCTGTTTTACCAATCGAAAATTTAGTTTTCGTGCGACAATTGAATCAATTACCGTGTGGTCCAGTTGCGCTTGCGAATTCCAAAGTACACGCATACAAACACATTTCTGAGCAATATCAAGATGTTTTTGCAAGAGTGGAATGTTTGTCGGTATGATGAATAGCCAAAGATAGTTATGAGTTTTGTCAGTAAACTCTTACTTAAGGGAGGTAGGGAGGGAGTTACATTGCTGAACCGTATGCTGAAGTTCATAATGCTGATAGATGTTTTAGTTATATAACTTGACAATCAATCAAGATGAGCAGAAGTCTAGTTTAGAAAAATAGACTGTAGAAAGTCATTTTAAATAAAATACAAATGAGATTACTTTAACGGATGAACATATCTATGTTAGACGTCTCTCAATTTGATGAATTACACAGTGCAACAGTAAAAAAACACCTGAACGTGACTATATAGGTTCGATAGCACAACCGGAGCTGAGTAAAATTCTAGCTCAGTTTGGCTAGATTGGCTACAAAATTTTTTATTTGGCCCCCTAAACTTTTTGAAATCCCTTGGATTCCTTGAAAAATGGTTGTTGTTGGCCAACAGTTTCTACAGTTTTGAATCTAGCTGTGTTTTCTTTTAAAGCAAAGTTCTAGCTTAAGAAATTTATATAATAAAATTTCCCACAAAATTTGACTTCCCTCTTTTTTTTTCAAGAAACTTCGATACCAATTCTAATTTTTTCACTATTTTTAATATAAGTCGTAGGAAATCCATATTTTTTACATAGTCTATTCAGTGAAGTTGTAGTTTAGGTAACACCGAACAACTTCTCTGAACAATCCCAGGCAATCTGAACAATTCTAGGGATATTAAATAGCTCTCAAAACATAGTACCTACTTTAAACAAATCAGTGTTTTTGGAGTTTTGGGCCATCGTGCAATGTTTTTACTTGCTATCTTTACCAAAAACTTACTTATTGTATAACTGAACAACTTCTGTAACAACCAATATGATCGGAATGCTCCACCCCTTTAATTGTTCACAAAGAGCATAAGGGTGTTTCTTATATGGCATTTTTTCGAATTTCATTAAAAATATGTATAAATCGCGATGTTAGTCACCTAGCATCACCTTACGTATCGATAGTAAGGCATTAGGGTGTGCCGCAATGAAATGAAAGTTAAAGTTCGAATTTGTTCTCAAATCAGTTTATTGCCGCGTAGTATTTTTCTTTTGTACACAGATTAAGTAGTAAAAAGCCGTTCAAAAGCTGAAGTGAAGACTTTAAATAGTATGTGTTTGCTTTTACCATTTCTCTTGTAGAGACGTCGAGATATTTGATGTAGAAGTTGGGATATTTTTTAAAAAATTATTTAAAATTTTAAAATTGGATGTTCGATGTATATTTCAACTTTTTAATGTTACTCAAGTTAAAATTTTTATGTTTAAAAAGAATATGTGTATATTACACCGGTTTACAAATCTTTATTTTTTGGCAGCTGCAGAGTTGTAAATATTTTTTTTTCTATAGATTTCAGCCTCCAAAACCCGAATATGAGATTTAAAAATTTTTCCTCTGATTAGTTCTCAACATATGAATTTTTGAATAATTTAGCAAATTTTTAATGAGATGCATCAGCTTATTGGAGAATAAATCGTACACGCGTCCAACGATTTGAACAAGAGTGGTCTCCAATTAATGGCTCCCCTAAAACCTTTCTATACAAGCTTTTAATATTTGTTGGGTAGTTTTGATGGTAAGAGCATTTAAAGTTTAAAAAACTAAATAAAAAAAAAAATTATAAAAAAAATAATCGCAAAAATAAATTTAATTTCATAAATTCAGTATAAATATTGAACATTCCCGAGCAAAACAAGCCATCCTTTATAAAAATTGGGTGATAAGAGTTAGAGTTTAATGTGTGTTAATAGGACGCTACAAATGGTAAATTTTTTGATTTTAAGCGATTAAAAGTGGAAATGCCACTGTATTCTGGGTTGATCATGCATCACAAAAATGCTTAAATTGAAATCCTAGCTGATCCTTTTTAGAAAATACCGCTATTTTTCAAAAATGCAGGCTTAAAATGCACTTTAAGTCTCCAGGTTGCAGCAATGTCAAAATAATCAATGATCATACATGAATCCCTGTTTGTGAACTTTTATAATAAATAAACAGTTTTTATCTTATTTGTCCAGTTTTTTACAGTCATCGTTTAAAAAGTGAAAAGACTTTAAGTCCAGTCGGCAGAAAAACAAAAAAAATTCATATCTTAAGAACTAATCACAGGAACATTTTTTAAATCTCATATTCGTGTTTAGGATGCCGAAATCTATAGAAGAAAACTATTAACAACTCTGCTGCAAAATGACTGTGAACTAGTGTTATCAATATCTCTATGTGTAATTTATGACAAATATGATCTTACTTGCTAACATTGAAAATAAATCTTAAATAACCTAAACTAACGATAGAGGGAGAGTGAGAAAAGGGAGAAATAGTCTATGTATCATAATATGCGGTCATACAAGCGCAGTATGAGCGTTGAAAATTCCACGCCACATACGACGCCGCCTTATCAGCGTGGTTAATTAAACACCATCAACATTGATCCTGCACGTATGGGTTTCCTTACCTCCTGCCATATGCAGACGACGATTCATTTATTTGTGTCAATAAGGGAACAGTACAAAAATAGAAAACACATCTGAACAATGATCGATGTTGTCGACATCTCTTGTAAAAGCTATTCAACAACTTACACAATTGCTAAAAACACTCTCAAAACTCATTAATTGGATATGCAAAGGTAGAGTAAATTTTTTCAGACAGGATTTAAAGCACTAATCTCACTTTCACTCATGTTCAGCCCAACATTATCTTTATCCTCTTAGAAAAATCATTTCAAAGGAATATTATATGAATACCTATGAAAGGTAAAGCATTGTGATATGCCAAATAAAAATAATTACAACTAACAGATCCTGGATCAGACTTAAGACTTTTCAATATTCATGACAAAATTAAGTTGTATCACTTACACTAGGAGGCATTGCATTGAGCATTCTTACTGCAAGCCTAATGCGCAACAACTATTCACCCTGGCATCTAATCGTAAATAAAGAATTTATTCAAGCCTTTTGACAGTAATGATTAAGGATTTTAGTATGATTCTTACACAAATACCTTTTAGCTTAATAAAATGTCTGTAGATTTAGATTTATGTCTACCATTTAATTATTGCAAGGAAAACCATAATGCTACATAATAAAAAGTCTCATAAATTGTAAATCACCCGTGCTTAATGCATATGCGACTCATTATGAAGATATTGTTGTTGCTGGTATAAACTAAATTTCATTTTAAGTTTTTCCTATTCACATCATCGAAGTTTTTACGACTTACCGGTACCTTTAAATCTGGATTACCTAACTGATTCGTTCCTCCATATTCAGCTCAGCTCCCCTTATGCCGATGTATGGGTAATGGTTTTTCGTTTCAAACTTGTTTTCTTGTTGTCGGTGGTATAATGAAGGACCAATTAAGTTTTATTTGATTTTATATTTAACCTCAAATTGTTGGTAGTAAATCTTCATAACTGAACTAATAAAGTTCTGGGATGGGGAGTGAGTGCATGCCGGGAGACAAAGGATGACGAACACAGGAACAAGGAAAACAAAACAATAACAAGTATTGTTTTTAATGATGCCATTTAATCCATAAACAGAACTTTCTCGTGAGCAACGGCCAACCGACCATCAGCCGAATTCAAGGATCTACTCTACCGCACACACCCACTTACCTCCGCACCGAAATTAAGTACCAACTACTAGTCTGTTATTTATTATTTATCACAAACTGTGTGAGTATGTGTGGACAGCCACACAGCGAATGTGCACATATACACACCCACACACACACAAATACTATTACATCCTGCCTGCCAGCCAACCATCCATCCATCTTTCAATTGAATGCTTGCGTGTATGTGGTACAATGTGCGTGTGTGTGTGTGAGGTTGTTCATGAGCAGCAATAAACAGAGTTTTCACTTACTTTTTACGACAGAGTCCGCTGCGTTTCATTACGTTCTTGCTGGGTGTGTGTACATTAGAGCAGCGACAATGTTTTTATCATCGTTGTATACAAAGTATGAATTTTTAACTCCATTGTGGGTTATTTAAAGTTAACTCAATATCAATTTACTATTGACATTTATTCTAATACATTATGAAGTGCTAATGCGTTGACGAAAGCTTCGTTAAGAATGATGAGTATTTGAGTAATGGACATGGATTTATAAAAGACAGCGGAACAATAACTATTTTCGAATAGTGAGAATAGATAATTCTTGTTCTTAGATCTGCACAGTGGATGTTTATTGTTCAAATATCGGCCGACCCCTTCTGGTACCTCCCTACAAATAGACTTGTTTTAGAAAATGTATATTTCTCCTATAAACGTTTATTGAACGTTGACGAATGCAAATGTGACACGTTCTACTGCCCTTCTGGTACCTACTATACAAATTAGCTATTTTCCCCTAAATGTTGTATTTATAGGTGAAACCTAGGAAACCGGGACCCTATCCCCATCCATTAGATATAATGATTTTGAGGGAATTTTGTATGATAAGGGACAAATAACAACCCAGCAAAAAAAAAGAAGTCATTCTCCACCACTTCTGCATCAATTATGAACAATGACTTTCTAGTATTATTCGATTTCCAAACCTTATACCGCTACAATTTAAAAAAAAAAATAGAGTTTGGGTGTATTGATGTTACTACTCGCTTTCTAAAGTGGGCGGAATGGTACATTTGTATGGTTGGTACCAGAAGGGGCGTGGCCATCTAGCGCATTTGCAATACCGTAAGTAGATTTGAGGAAATATAAACTCGTGCAAAGTTTCAAAACATTTGGTAGCGTCTTTCGAAAGTTATTGTGCGTACCAGCCGGACAGACAGACGGACATGGCTCAAACGACTTAAAAAGTTATGAATCGTATTTGGTTTAAAGAAACCTAGGGTCTAAAGTGACTCCTTCTATATGTAACACTTTTGGGTCGTTTCAAATGATATATACCCTCCTACCCCTAGGGTAAGGGTATAAATATAACTATTGGTCAAATGAGTTATTTTTAACGCATGCCAACTGTAAAAAATCAAGAATCACTCCATAGTATCAAATTCGTATCCTATTTCAGCAATAAATCGGATGTAGGTACAAATCGGTCAGACATTTTGTTAGAAACAAAAACCAATATTTACCCAATAACCGTTTAAGACTTTTTCGTTAGGTTCTTTATTGTGCTTAAAAATTGTACGTCTTTATTTTTAAATATAATTAAGAAAATACTTTAATTAAAAAATGCACCCTTATTCGACTGTAGCAATACGATTAGACGATCTTCATTTATTTCAGTGCTCAGATTCCTCTGCGTGACTACAGCACATCGAGTAGTTTGTCTGGTAAAAGCTTCTCTAAAAGCAAATCTTCGAAATCGTCGAGATACTTATTACTATGGTTGTTCTAAAAATAGAAAAATCTCTGTCATTTCTCATATGTTTATCTTATCTTTAACAGAATCGACAATGAAATTCTAGTAAATCCAATTTGTTTCTACCCTCGTATATTAAAATAAAGAGTTCAATGCAACTTGAGCTTATATGAACAACCCCTTTGACCGATGCCTTCATCGCTGTTTCGTCGCAGTAGTTAAGCTCGTCGTCGTCGACTACGCTTGTGTTTCTCAAGTGAGAGTGAGTGTGTGCGTGTGTAACGACGAACGACGGATATGGGGCCGAGTAGTGAAATAAAAATATAAAGGCAAAACATAAGGAGAAGAAGAAGAGGTTGCAACGGAAGCGGATGTCATCACTTTGATGAGTTCATCATGAAGGAAGGAAATCGCCAGAAATTAATTTTACATTTTCCGGACTTTGCAAAACTTGTGAAGCACAGCGAAACATTCATGGCGGGCTGTCGGCGGCATAGCCAGACGATTAAATCAATAACGACTGCTGCAGTTATACAACAAGTTCTGAGGAGATTTTCTGAATATTCCCTACATGAGGGGGCTGAAAAATTCGAAGATACGTTGAGCGTTTTGTTAGTCTCATGCGGACACAGTTAGTTAGTCAGGCAGGCCACTTTGCAAATAAATGGCGTCCTAGTAGTATATATCATCCATAACTGATGGAAACGTTCAATGCAGTTGTTGTTTTGTTTGTCGTCCTTTCAGCTTCGACCGAGTCCTGTCGAGATGCCCGCTTCGAAGTGTAAGTATGCGTTGGTTTGTCTGTGCGTTGCTGTGGCAGCAAACAATTGGGTCACAACCACTACGGTCGCTTCATTGATGTGGAATGTAAGTGAATAATGTTTTGTTTCTTCCCTTTTCTACCCTATTTATTGTTCTCCGCTGTGTGCGAGTGTGGCACAAATTGTTGGTTTCTGTTGCAAATTGATTTGGCGGAGGGCGGAGGGCGAAGGAGTCTAGTGTGATGTCGGTAATGGCTTTAGATGTTAAAGTGAAACAGAGAAGATGTTTTCTTAAATCTAGACAGAAATCAAAATGATTTGATTGTAACAGAAGGTGAGGATGATACGAAATGGACAAATACACTTTTGATTAATAAACTTAACACTAAGATGCTATAAAGATATCTGGAACTAGAACATGTGCATGGATGTGTGTACTACTCTACAGTGGTTAAAAATGTTGATATGCATTGTCACAATAACATCGTATGGATCATCTCTTAGGTATATCCTCGAAACTGCGATACTAAAGATTGCCAATATTGCACTTTCACATATAACTGCTCATAATTCTCAGTAAAGTAGAAAATTTTATGAAGGGATATCATTAGAATTTGAAAAGTAAACGACTGTTACATGTATGTTAGTATATTCCGATATCGATGTTGAATAAAGATTTATGTTGTTGGCAATTTATTGAAATTTGGAAAACCCAAATATCTATGGTAGATTGTTCTGACTTTTAGCACTATAACATTTGTTAATTTATTGACCAAAACTACATATTCAGCCTCTTCATTAACTCTAAAAATAACAAGTAAGAAAGTTTCCCTCAGAAAAACATAAAATGTTCGATTATATTGATATTATGACTTGATTTCTAATGTGGGCGGAGTGGTACATTTGTATGGGAGGTACCAGAAGGGGCGGGGCCATGTAGCCTATTTGCAATATCGTAAGAGGTTTTGGAGAAATATTAACTCGTGCAAAATTTCAAAACATTTGGTTGCGTCTTTCGAAAGTTATCGTGCGCACCAGCCGTACAGCCAGAAAGACAAACGACAGTCGGACATGGCTCAAAGGACTTTAATCTCTATGTGTTACACTATTGGGTCGTATCAAATGATATATACCCTGATACCTGTAGGGTGAAGGTATAATAAACCTTCCAAATAAGCTATTTATTTACTGAATCAATCTTTATCATCTTTATCACATTGTGGTACATGTTAAGAAGATTTTCATCAATTACTATCGAAGTCATGTCTCCATCAGATATAAATGTTTTAAGATTTTTTCATATTTTTAAATTCGTACTGGAGCAATAATTGAGTGGCCAAATCGATAAACTCGATTTATTGTTTTTTTTTTATATTAATTTCAAATCTTCAAAAATAAATATTTGCTCTACTGAACATTTTTTACATGGTTAAATTGTTTGCATTATTCATTTGACTTTATAATTTAATAGGAGTTTTAAAAAACAATATCAGCTTAGTTTAATATGAAGCTAAGAGATTTGGCAAGTGAACTATACAAATGTTCGAACCTGCGCTAAAAGGAACCTGTGCAGTGATGTCTTCGACGTATATGTTACGTTTTTACTGATATCGCTCATACGCATTGAACTACAATGTGGAATGCAATCGTTCTGTTTTCCCAATTTCGTCTTTTAACGATTTTATTGTATGTATTTCGATCAAACTATGCATTCACCTCACAGAGTGCTGATAAGATAGACACTTTATTTTTTTTACACATTTTTGATTGTTGGTGTTACATCTTATGTTGCAACATACCGTTATATTTGTGATCAGGTATAAAACCCTACAACAAAATAAATATCGCAAACAGAAATCGTAATTTCCATCATGAAGAAATTCCATTACACTTAATAGCAATGATTTGCTGTTTCATTTCGTTTCACTAGACGCACTGTATCGTATTTCAATTTTAAACCCTCGCTTATGTGCTGCAATATTCACCAATTGAACCAAGTCATTTATCTTTGAGACTCAGACCGGTGCCATAATTTTTATTTTTACCGAGAATTAAGCCAAATTAGTCCACGTCCTGCATGTTTTCCCCCTCATGGGAGCGTAATGCAACGAACCATGATCGTCCGATGAAAGTTCATGTGAAACACACAAGATAAGTCCTGTACCCCAATCATACCGAGAATACCCGGACTATGTGATGCGGTCGTATCAGAGAGGAGAATGAATGGGTTCTGTAGTTTATGGCTTCTGTCCTGAATGTGTTGTGTGCTCTTGTCCGTGAATTCATTTAGCAAGTCTTCCTGTGGCCTTTCATCTATGCATTCGTCCATCTAACCATCTATACATTCAGTTGGTCCATTCACTTATTCACTTGTACGCCTGTCCGTTTGTCTAACCATCAATCTGTCTCTTGGTTTTAAATGAAAAAGTTTTATTTTATTATTACAGTTTTGCCGCAAGGACTTAGTAACGGCAACAGTAGTGCACGGTTAAGGATGAGGGAGATTGTCGGCACTCGGTGACTATATGGGAAAGCCAACGCAGTGTCGAAGGGAGCTAACATAGATACAGAAAAACTCTATTAGAAAGGGGTCTGCGATGGTGAAATTTCATTCCACTGAACGCTTCGAGCAACATATGACAAGTAACTCTTTAAACGTAATTATTGCTACAAATTGATTCTGTTACAAAATGTTGTTGTTACTTCGCAAAGCGTCGAAGGACGATGAAGTCGCTCCCTGGTTTGGTTGCTAATATTTTGGATGGCCAACAACATATGAGTATATGTTTAGACTAATATACACATATGTCAGCCATGACCGTTTCCATGTCTCTAGTCCTGTCTGTGTAAGTGTTCACGTATTAAGACGACCCTGAGTGTATGAGGGAACGTGTTTGTGTGTGTGTGTCTCTGTGTGATTCTTAAGTTTTAGTTACACTCCAGGCTAATGTATCCCTGTTTGTGCAACTTGTTGTAGTTTGCAACAGACACGAACACGAGCTGAGTAGTTAAATATAGTACTGGTCACATTAGGTGCACGTTTCAATACGTGCAAATATGTGTGTTGATCTATGTAAACATCAAACTGAACACAGAGCGCTCCCGGACACTATACCACATGGCAATGGACCATCTTATCCGTACAGCCTCATATGGTGTTGTGTTAGCAACTCCCTTGATATACATACGTACAGCAATAAGTTTAGTTTTCGTTTTCTAATATCAAGAGGAGTGCGAGGAGTGCAGCGAGGTCACATATACAGCAGGGCCTTTTATAATGAGAATGTGCAGGAGGTGAGAATTTAAATATTTAAATCGATTAAATAAACAATAGTTTGGCACAAAGCAAAAAAGTCACATTATATTATAAATTCGTAAGAAAAGCGAAGTTTTTTATTTTGCATACCAGAAAGCTTGCTTCAAGGCATCCTTAACTTCATTACGTTTAATGTGTCAATGTCTGGGTTAAGGAAGGCATATCAATACAAAGCAATTGTTAGACTTTTTTAAGCGGAACATTTTCATTTTCATGTGTAGGCAAACGTACTGTATGACATGGTAATGTGTCATAAAAGTTAAATACAAAATGCCTTCTCGACTCTTTTATGGCCTTGCATTGTTGCCATTGTACTGTTTTCAACTCCGCACCTGGATTTTTGAGTGTGTAGGTCGATATGTCCTTTCAAGTGCTTGTGCAAATGTTTACATTCGTACTGTAGATGATGATTTCCTTCAATAGTCGGCCGATTCAAGTGCACATCTTTCTAAGCCAATTCAATGGCTTAATCTGTAGAGTGGCTCGTTTAGCACAGTATTGAGTAAGCATGAAAAATGATTTATCTAATGAGTCCTGACGGTGCAAGAATCTTGCAACTTCCAAGTTTAGCACCCAAATTTACGAGTGCTACATAAAAATATCATTTGTTTTTAGTTACATGTATTATTTTTATTAAAATTCTAAATCATTACATATGTTTTGTCTGGTTTCGCATAAATAATAAGTTTTTTGATTTCCCGACATTTTAGAAACTAAACTTTTCACAGTTTAAGTGGGAAGAATCATATCCAATGTTGTGAGTTTCTACATATTCCACTTCAAAAGTACAATACGGCTGTTTTGTTACATTTCTCTCAATTTCAGAAGTTTCTCCTACAACTAGCAATTGCTCGACTTCATAATATTTATGATGATAAGTAGCTGCATAGTCTCGAAAACACAATTACATGTTTTTGATCATGTTTTATTTTTCATGATATAATTTGTGACAATTTCTTGATTTTTTTTCTCATTCGTTTTATTTTGTTTATTTCATTTTATTCATTCGATCTGTGAGATTGGGTTCCTTCCGTTGCTTTCATATTGGTTATTGCTTGAGGTTTTCATGAATCTCGCATTTTGACACTGCATACATATTAATGTCATATAATATAATTTATTTATACTGCGAATAATCATGAAATGTGTTATTTCCGTTCAACTTTGTTAGATATTACATAGACCACAGGTTTCTTTTTATATTCGGTCACTTCCAAAAAGTTTCAGCCTTTGAAGAACTTTTGCTTGCTGAGCTATTTTTGTAACCACAATTGCGACAACTTTGCTCGAAATATACGTAATAGCACTTTGCGTCACTCTAACACATGGTCAGGCGAAAACAAGAAAACTGCATTGACCGTAGAGTATTTGTTCCTATTAACAACAGCCTAATGCAGCCGCAATATCGCTTACAACAACTATAATGACTACAAGAACCAACGCTACAATTACAACGGCAGCAATATTTGCTCTGGCTCCCTTATCCGGTTCAGACATGTGTGAAAATATTCTATTGAATTGACAACAACCAGTCAGTGGCTGTCTCCACAGTCCCAGACGCATGTGATATTTACACCGAGTGGCTGCATTGCATTCATTCATTCGTTCGTTCATTCATTCATTCACTTGGCCACAATGCCGGCTTTAATTGAAATTGTGCAATTTTTATTATATCATTTCAAACAATTACAAGTTTCGCAATTGCCATCAATATGTTATGTTCAATGTAAACTGAAGAGATTTTATATAAATATATGTATTTCATTTGCAGAGGGGAGTTGTGTGGTGAATGTAACCAAAGTACATTGTTGTTATTAAATTTAAATTTGACTCAAATGATAAAGAAAGACTATTTCATGAAATTTCAGTGTCTGATGTAGTTACATAAGCATCACAATCACTTACAGATTGGGTCTTTTCTCTCCCCCTTTGGTTGGGATACACTAGATTCTTAATAAACTGCTTAGTGTTAAAGGAGAATTATTTTAAAATACTTAAGTCAATTACAATTAAAACAATTTGTTAAAGTGTTTATTGTGATAATTATTAATTGTAAGTTCAATTAGTAAAGTAATGCCAGTCAGGCTAAGAGAACAATCAAAAATGCTTACATGTCCTAGAAAAAAGGACTTTCGATGCCGATAAACCATCAACGATTGATCAATTTGAAGGCAACATTCGACGCACTATTGACGAAAAAAGACCGGGTCTGCTAGAAAAAGTGGTGCATAATTTGACAGACAGAATGGAGCTTTTAAGGCGCAGTCCCGTAGGACGTATGCCAAAAGTTATTATTAAGGCAACCGGAGATATGCTAAAGCATTTTTTTTACAACGAGATATTAACAAATGGGTAATGTATTAACATGTTTCATGGTGAGATCTATTTGTTTGAGCATATTTTAACCATTAAGTCATATTTTGGCACATATTTAAAAAAAATATTATTTATAATATAATTTAAAAAAAACTTCTTTTTTAAGCATATTTTATATATATTAGGTCATATTTTTAAAAAAATATCCATTTTAAAGCATATTTTATGTTTTTTACATTAATTTTTTGTTCGTAAAAACAAGGAATTCTTTGCAACTTTGCTTTTTTCAAATGTAAAAGCCAAATCTGCAAAGTTATTGCAGCAAATCTCAGATTTCAAGTGAAGCAGCATTTGGAAAGCGGCAAACATAGATGTAGATGTTGTCGACAGCAACGTCGCAGTATAAATGTCGAGATAATTGGCATGTCTAGCAAAAACCTTCTCAAACAGTGACGTTCGCATTCGTGGATAAAAAAGTAGGTGTCGTTTGTTGGGAATCTTAAACAGAAAGCGTGTTAATTCACACAAATGCGATAAGCTATCCCATATCTCACACATGGGGTGTTAAAGGAAGTTAAGTAAGTAAGTAAGTTCCGGTAGACCCTCAAAAGAACATGATTTTCAGGAAAAACTGTGCCGAACTTCTGTGTCTGCTGACATTCCACTTTACCAAATGAGATATCAAAATAGAAGAACACTATTTATATATAGAAACTATAGATGCAAAAGGCAGATATGTGAAAAACGTTATAGCAGGCGTATTAAGTTCAGACAAGGAAATTGCAAGTGAGAACTTTTTACTACATACAACTATTTACTACATTGGAAAGGTATGTATTGTTCATGGTCTCCGTCGGTTGTGTGAATGTATTCGGCATTTATATGAAAACGTTAATAAAGCAATTACTGATGTGAAGAAGGTTTTTTTAAAAGCTTCTTGTAGAATGAAACCTTTTAAATAAATGTTTCCAGGACCTATAACAAAACGATGGGGAACATGGCTTGAAGCAGTTAATTACTATGCCAACAATTATGAAGACATTTTAAAGGCCCTAAGTGCATTAAACGACGAAGATGCACCGTCCATAAAAATTGCAAATGATGTCTTGACAGACCCCCAAACTAGATCTGACTTGATTTATATTGCTTCAAACTACGTTTTTATTGCAAAACATATTAAAAATTTCCAAAGATCATGTCTTACGCTTATTGAACAAGTTCAGGTGATTGAAGACACTTTTCAATTAATTGATAACACAAGGGAACAAAATTGAACTTTTTGAGTGTTGTTTGGAATTTGATAGCTGTTTTTTACTAATTTGGGGTCGCTGATTTCAAATCTAATCTCCATTTTTCTCCATCAGCTCGAATTTTTAAGTTACAGGTACTAATCGTATTTTCGACTTTTTTCCAAAAAATTATAGTTCAAAAAATCATAATTTTTTTTTCATAAGCTGGATTTTAAAATTTTATTTTTTTATTAAAGATATCGTTGTTACCTTTGAAAAAAGTCTAATTTTTTAATATTACAAAAAAAAATGACTGAGTAACGGCTGTTTTATTAAAAAAAAAAAAAAAAAATTACATAAAAAATTACACATTTTAATTTTCTTCACGCTGAAAGTTAATTGGTTTGGGGCAAATTGTTATTTTTATTAGCTTTATTGAATATCATATTAAGATAGCTTTCTAAAACATGTATGTACATAATAATCGATTCAAAATTGAATGAGTTATGCTAAATTCGGTGATAACAGATTTTTCGCAATTTTTTGTTTTTACCCAAAAAAAATTAAAATTTTGTATTTTTAAAAATCATGATAAATTTGCAAATTTATTTATAGTTAAATTTTTAGTTTTGCCTCCTATTATAATATTAATTAACAGACCAAATTTAATTAATCGGCAGGTTTCAATTCGGAAGTTAAGGAAGAAATATTAATTTTCCAAAAATAGGTAATTTTGTATGGGAGGTACCAGAAGGGGTGATCCGATATAGTGCAAATTCATTCCTGATTTATATTTTCATAACCGTAAAACTTCCGCATAGTTTGACTGAATTCAGTGTACTCACAGAAAAGATATGTATGTAAGACTATTGGGGTGAGTTCGGTCATTTGTATGGGAGGTACCAGAAGGGGTATGGCAACGCTTTCGGTTTTTTTAGGGTTTGTCTACTTTTGCAAGATAAATAAACTGACCAAATTTCAATATCCTCCGGTAGTCTGTTTGGCAGCTATCGAAGATATATTAATTATCCAGAAATAGGTAATTTTGTATGGGAGGTACCAGAAGGGGTGGGGCTATTCCGCCCATTTACAATCCCATAAGTTCGTTTCGAAAAATATTAATACTGATACATTTTCATAACGATCCGTTAAGGTTTGCTCGAGTTACACTTTCACAAACATATTAACAAATGTTATTTTTGTATGGAAATCGTGATTTTTGTAAATTTAGTTATCTCAGTAAATTGTTGACAAAATCAAAAGTTGTACAGATATTTTTATGAAATAAAGCTCATTTGATTCACACTATATTAAACTAAATGTTTTAAAACAAACACTGTGATTTTTGTTGCAATAATTTTTTTTATGAATTTTTAAAAAACAAATTTTTTTTTTTTTTTGTAAATTTTTTGTTTTATTTTTTAAAACTACAACGATATCTTTGAAACTACTAAGCCAAATTAAAAACAATGTAGGCACGGATTAAAGATAATTTTGTTGACGAGTTTAAGTTTTTTTTTTTAATTGAATATGGTGAACCGTTTTCAAGTTATTTAAATATTTGTAGTGAAAGTGCCTTAGTTATGGACATAACGGTATATCGCGAAAAGTCGAGCTGATACAAAAAAACCAAGTGCAGATTTGGATTCAGCGTCCCAAATTACCTTTAAAACAATATTCAGTTCTTAAACAACAAATACCTTGTTCCCTTGTGTAATTAACCGGATTTCGATATTAATTTAATAGTACATTTTTTTTTTTATCGAATTACATCAAAAAACTTTGGCTTGGAAGTAATGAAAAGTATTTGTAAAGAATTGTATGAAGCTGCACCAACATTAACATCAAAATACGATGTAAAGGAAATATTGTCCCTTAAATTCACTCCAATTACATCTGTGGATACTGAAAGACCGTTCTCAATGTACAACACCATTTTACGTTGTAATAGACAACATTTTTTGTTCGATAATTTATCTCAATATTTTGTAGTTTACTGCAACAACAATCTCAAATAAAATGCTCAACATACAAAAACACAGTAATACTTAGGAAACAAAGTTTAAGATTTTTGTTACTTTAATGTTAAATGAATTCATGCAATGTTTTTTTTTGTTTAAATTGTTCCTTAAATAATAGTACTAAAATAGAAATATGCCATAAAATGATATATAGGTAGAGATAAGTTATGAAATGCTATTGTATACTACCTTTTTTTATTTTACTTACTCAATATTTGTGTATGTAAATTTACCGAAATATTTACAGAGACTGAGTTTAAAATAATATTGTTTTGTTTAAAAAGATATTTGTTTCTAGTTTAATATTTAAGCTGTTTTTTTACTTTAAATAAAAATATTTATAATTCATATGAAAAAAAAATTTTGTGAATTTTTTAGAGCATGTTTTTGTTTGTTTAAGGTCATATTTTGCCATTTTTTGGTCATAAAACACGATTTTTAGGGCATATTTCCGGTTGTCCTGGTTATTATACCTTCACCCTTAGGGATGAGGATATATGTCATTTGATACGAGAAAAGTATACGGCATTAAAGGAGATATTAATGAATGAAGACCAAATTCGTTTCAGGATTTCATAAGATGATTGACCCATGTCCATCTCTCTGGCCGGTTGGCTGGTGGGCAGAATAACTCGTATAAACCTTAACTGATTTTTATGAAAACTTAGCCCTAATCCTTTAAGGACACCCCATTAAAATTTACTTATTGTTGGATAATTAATATTTCTTCCATAACTTTCAAACGGACAACTGTAGAATATTTGAGTGTGGTTTGTTTAATTATCTTGTAATGCAAGACAAACAATTAGCAACCCAAAACCTTTGCCATACCCCTGTCATACGAATGACCAAATTGACCCTCATAGTTTCACATACATGTCTTTTTTGTAAGTACACTGAGTTCAGACATACTTTGGTTAAGATGGAAGAGTTTGACTCAGGAATAAATATGGACTATAATGGCCGAGTCCTTCCGGTACCTCCCAAGCAAACTGACATATTTTTGGAAAAATAATATTCATAAAATAAGCTGCAAACGAACAACTGGATGATATTTGAATTTGGACAATTTATTTATCTTGCAATAGTTGAGAACCGAAACCTTTGCCACACCCCTTCTAGTACTTTCCACACCCAATTCATCACCGAATTCCTCCTCCTAGCTTTACATACATATGTAGCTCTTTTGAGGTATGAAATTTTTTAAAAGAATAACGTTTACTGATCTTTAACTTACGAATTTTAATCGAATAAGTTTTGCTGCACCTGTACCCCCTATGCAAATTGGCATATTTCCACGCATACATAGGGTGCGGGTATATATTTCTGTACTGGGTTTTAAACTTCAAATACTATGAAATTTGTGGCAAGTAAAACAAACATTGTGGTCATTTCATTGCATTTGTTATGTTTTATGTTCAAAAAAAGTTCTATGCCAATCATATTCAGCAATCTATTAATTTCAGTATATATACTCATAATTTTATAACTTTTTTTTATAAAGTATTCAAACTAATCCGTACATTCTATGATGGCTTCAATACACATTACACACAACTTCACTTTTCTCATTGAATGCTGAAATTCTTTTTGGCATGAATATGCCTTCTTGATAAGCATTCAATGATCGAAAATCAATAAAGAATTTATTTGCAAGTATTGAGGAATATCAACAGCATCATAAATTCCACCCGTTTGTATTGAATTGTCATTGTGTGATGTAAAAGCGCGATATGTTTGCAAGATTTTTAATATCTAACGCCTTAGAAAAGATGCCTGACAATGGCTTCTGCCGCTGTACATGTGTATGCGTGCACTTGACTAAGGCTATTTTGGCATTGCATTTTATTACCACTACCACTGAATGTATGAACATGAAAGCGAGAGATCACAAGTCTTAGAATTCCACACTCATGTGTTGATTCAATGAATGCCGCCTGTGGTGCGTCGGTAGTTATGTCTGTCTTCGAGTGTTAGTGCCGCTGCGTTTGCATCAATCCACATTTGCAGATTCATTGAACAACGACGTCGTAACACCGCATTGAGTGAAGAGAAACATCAGAAATTCATAGATTCATTACGTGTCAATACGAACTCATAGCAACGTTACGCATGTAATCGTATTTGTGCTTGCTCCCTGCAACGGATTGTGGCGAAAGCAGCATTTCCTCACACATTCAAAATGCATCCATTGGCAATGTGTGCGTGTGTGTGTGTGTGCTTAGTCGGGAACATAGCATCCTTCATCAGGTTATTCGTAAGTTATCCTCTTTTCCACGTAAGTATTGGATTTAAACAATTGTTTGGGAAAACGGGTACTTTAGGTGATTGCAAACAGAATTTATACGCATTTCGCTTTGATACTGTTTTGTGATGATTGAATGAATGAATGGTAACGATAAACTTAACGAAGAATGGTAAACGGGGGGGTTAGTGATTGGTGTTCGTGAGGACTGTTGGAAATATCCATACATATGTTACATGTATATAACATTTGCCTACAGTTTTAGTCATTTTATAAATTTGTTGATTCGAATTATAAATATGGAAGGAAACATTCACTCTTGGAACCCCTGGAATATAAATAATTACGGAAATATAATTATACGAATCTGGATAGATTTTCACTTTCTTCTGCAGAATTTTAGAATTTTACAATTTACTAATTTGGCATTGGAAGTCTTCTTTAAACCCATAGAGAGGCAGTGTATAATTGATATAAAATTGTAACTTTTGAAGAAAATTGCCTTATTACCCTGATCATCTAAAGCCGGTGGTTAATATGACAATAAATCAATACGGAATAAATCTCAGATATGCCACTTAAGAATCTATAAGCTGTGTACGGTGCTAGCTAAACACGAACATTTGTCTTTTAGGTCCAGAAAAATCATGGATTCTAGTATGCGAACCATTGCATATTACGAAATACAAACGGACTATTTTTTTAATATAACTAAAATTTTAATAACTAAACACGCGGAAGTGCTTTATTTAGCTCGCATCTGATGTCTGCACTTTGGATACTGCTGTTTCAATCAAAAGGAAACACATATTTAAGTTTTTCATTGTACCACAAGGAAAGCTCATTTTATCCCCGTGCAAAAAGGATCCCAAACCATTGTGCGTATACACTATAATCCACATTTATTCCCGCGCTGTAAATACTCTTCCTCGTCAATTTTTTTTTCTCATTTTTTCTTTTGCCATCACCTGAAGATGGAGTTCATTCATACGTGTTATTAAATAGAATATGTTAAGGAGATTTCCAGCGGTATTTACAATGATTTTCGTTGCATTTACAGTACGAAATCCCTCCTCTGCGTAGAGGGTTAACACTTATCGGGGATAAATGTCATTGGGGGAGGGGGCTGTATAAAAACAATTTACAAATTTCATGAGATAAAAATAGAAACAGAATCACACGACTGAGAAAGACATTCAAATGAAATCATGACAGTGAAATGATGATGCTGAGATGGCGTTCGCAGAACATAATTAACCTTGTTGTGCTTTGCTAATGATGGAATCCAATTAATTTAACATTTTCAGGTGCTTTGTCACGTACACGAACTCGTATTCCAACCATGCCAACCTCCGTGTAATCGTGGCTCAAGTGGTATCTTGTTGCTATTTATTGTCTGTGTGTGTCCTTTGTCAGTATGTAGTTGTAAACTACAGATCTGTTGTTGTTGTTTGTGTTATTGTTATTGAATTTGAGGTGGTTGTGTCGCATGTGGGTGAATCGAACTATTTTCCTTATCCCACTGAATTGATACAGAGAAACTTGAAATCTGAATTATTAAACTACGACAACTCTGTGTCAGCCAACAAAAATGATTGATAGTATTATACGTAAATATGTTAGGTTAGTTTTGTGCGTACTGCTTCTGACGGAACTGAAATCAAAATTTTATGAATGTGAATACCTTTAAACAGTTGCGGTATATGGTGCGGTAATTGTGGCGTATTATTGGGCTTTAGAAAGCGCGAATTCAAGCTAGATTTGTTAGATTTTATTTCTGCCTGTGGAGCAATACATGCTATGAAAAACAAAGGGTAATCGAGCCTTATTGCAATCTAAATTTTGTTCAATAATATTGTTCTATAGACTTGATCATGACGAAGAATTTTGTTACTATCTGTATGTGATGTTCTTTTGTTATGCTCTGGTCATTTAGTTATTTTTTTGGTCACTGGGTGATGTAATATCACACAACATGGCAATTATTGTTGGTTTTCAATCTTTCTTAGAATGAGATGTATAGGCAACTTATAAACTTCTAATGAACCAATTTTGGTCATGTCGTAGGCATGCAGTTCATAGTGTCTTGGAGGAAGAACAGTCTTATAGTTATATGGCAGATAACTTTATGTCGAACATGATATTGGGTTTTAGGATGGGAACCCATTCCTTCTTTATATTATATTTATATTACTAATTTACGCTTACTTATGCACGATAACAATAAGGTGAGCAGTCATCCACAGACACAATTGTTAGTCAGAAGAACAATCCCTCAGCCACCTGCTTGTTATTTTAGCAACTTTTTGCCAACACAATTTCATTTTGACAACACCTTAGGTAAAGTTAATAAAGTTGGACTAATTTTATCGTATTAAATATTCAACAAATTTTCATTTATTGCCTTTTTTCACAAAATTTAGTCTGCCTCATCTGTGATAAGTAGAAAACTGGTCATTGCTGATGATATTGAATCAAGGCCCTGACCCAAGAAATGTACTGTACATAAGTAGCGAGTTTGCATATGGTACTCGCTACATTAGAATATACAACGTATGACTAATATTAATTTTATGCGGATTTTACATTAATCATACGCACATCGTTCCAATATTGTGGATTTATGATTTAATAACACATGGTAACAGCTAATCTAAGGGGGTTAGAAATTCCAAGTCTGGCTAAAGGTACTAGGTCAGTATAGTAAAACCCGCAATTGGTTTGGCGTTATCTACAACTCTGCTGAAGAATGAATGGTTTTTGAGTTATAGCTGATAAACAAAGCGAACAAACAAAATAAGCAAAAAATAAAAAGGTTATAAAAAATTGTTGGCCTGAGAACGCCAAACATTTGGGAGTTTTACTATACAATGACTTGACTTTTACGACTACAATGACTTCGAATTTCTCACCCCCCAGACAATGACCCCGAAAACAGCCAACAGCCTACATAGACAGTGATTTATAAATACACACCTCCCGATTCTTTATATGCGGCTGATGTAATCTTATAAATAAAATGCAGACTACATATACAGAACTATCCGAAATCCTAAAAAATAATTTCCTAGTGTCACTGTTAACGAAAGCATGATTTAGAAGCTAAAATACATCCCAGAAGCTAAAATCCACGTTTTCAACTAAATTTTAGTCTCCTAAGACAGATAAAATAGATTTTATAAACGAAAATCAAAACAGAATATGGTTCTCCAACGTAAGTATTTCATTAAGTATATTGCATTATTGTCATAGATTGCAAACCAAAACAACAAACTAAAAATTTAAATTATACTAAAGCCCGTTTCAAATGCCCTTGAAAGCACTTTTTGCGATAGTTTCATCTCTCAGTATGATTAAATTCCAAGAATACACTATTCAGATTCTATAGTATTCACTTTAATACTTGGAATACGTAAAATACGCATATTTATGGAAATGCCAATAAGTATATGGATATAAAATACATATGTACGTATGTACATTTATTTTGCGTTGATTTTCTTTTGTATGTATTTAAATGTTATCGTGACGCAAGTGTGAATGTGTAGAAATGTGTTTATTTTATATTTTCCATATGTAAATTGTTCACAAAGGAACATGTTTTTATCTAAATACGTGTGATTATATCAATAAACACTTTTGGTATTTGTATGGCTCTTATACCTTCGGCTGCCATGGCTGCTTCACTTGAAATCCAATTGATGGGGAGGAGAAAAAACCAATAGCAGTTCAAAGTTACGAAAAATACACACAAAAATAGCAAAGACCAAAGGGGCTATAAAAACTACAGAAGTAACGCCTAATAGAAATCACTTGATAAGGCATAGTACACACACCAACACACAGAGACGCAAGCACATTTATGACTGTGTTGGTGTGTGCCTGGAAATACTTAAAAGAAACATTTACGTATTTGCTCGCTTTGTTTGTTGGTTTATTCAAACATTATGCATCGGCTCATATTATCCAAACACACGCACGCACACACTCACGCATTGAGAGATCGTATATGAGTGTGTGTGTGTATGTGTGTGTCGAAGAGAGAAAATACACATAAACAAACTCATTTTATTGTGATTGAATTTTGTTTGTTTGCAAAACATACAAACTGATTTACATTTACACGAACATGTCCACATATCCAAATATATATGAGTGTGGACGCAGTCGTAACCAAATTCAACTCTAAATATCCCCCCCCCCCACACTTACACACGCACCGATTTGCTAAACTACGAAGTACTCTTCCGGTTACAATACTGTTTCACGCATACATTAACATACAATCAATACAAGTATTGTGTTTCTATTTCGTTGTCACATGCATATCATTGACACATATACACTGTGCACACATGAGCACGTAATGCTTATCCACTCAAGATAGAAACAAACAGGTCCCTTAGAGTACGGGGACTTTAGTTGACCCGGGCTTAAGTTTATCTAACTTTGTTTTTAAATGCAATTCGAGGCCTTGGTGATCGACAACTACAGTCCCTATTAGCCAGACAACTTTGCACAACATTTATTTTTTGAGTGTAAGTATGTTTGTATGTATTTACCGAAACTTACATGTGAACATATATATAAATATATGTATGTATGTATCAGTAGCCACATTTTGCAATAAGTACTTACACTCTCTCACCCACACACACACACACACACACACACAAACACATAAGCACACTGCAATTCGCAATAAATGTTTAAATTCAATATTGATACAAATGCAGAGATTTGCTTGGAGATATTCGCAAATTCGATACATTCGAGTGTGTACAATTTAAGTGAATTCCGAATGTTGTACTAACATCAGCTACTTTACCCTATTACCAAGCACTTTCCACTCTCTCTCCCCTCCTCCTCCTCCAGCACCAAATGTTAACAACATTATCATATTTTTTTTTTTGCTCAAAATGGTTGGAAGAGGGAAAAACTGAAAATGAAATGGAAATCATACGCATTTTATGTCGAATATTTAATATTTACTGAACAAATGGGATTTTCCGTACATTCGTAGTAGAGAAATGTAAATACAATACAAAAAATGTAAAACAGTTCAAATTTGAAACATCAAACAGAATTCACATTTAAAGCGGTAATGAAGCGCAAATGAAACTTTATAAATTGTATTGTGTTATTGTTGGGTAAATGAGTTGTAACACAGTGCAGCAGTAAAAACTTGAGCCAATTGAGACCGCCAAACCTGAAAGCTTATGATGGTAGAAGAAAACCCCTAGCTGGGTTTTGAATTATAAGCTAAGGTTTTTTTTATAATTAATTTTTGAAATTTTCGAAATTTTATTGTCTCTCTTTGGTAAAATTTTAGCTCTTAATCAGATCTAAAAATGTAACCTTCAGATAAAATAAAAAACATCTCACTCAAAACAACAAAAATTTAAAAAAAAAATCGTAAAATTTCATCATAGATTTTTATTGTTTTTTGATTTGTTTCTATTTTGTATCTATTTCATTTTAAAAAGCATAGCATTTTTAATTTCGATATACGTACAATTGAGTGATTTCTTTACAGTTTTACTATCATAAGCTTTCAGATTTTGGGGTGGGTTTAAATTGGTTCAAGAGTTTGAAGTTGGAAAATGTGGTACTGTGTAATCATAACTCTATAATATTGCCATGTAACGAAGGTATAAATAACGATTATATATCATTCTACTGCAATGACATTTTGTACAAGGCAAGCGAAAATTGAACGTTGATTTACGTTCTCTACCGGTATCTCCTCTACTGGTACCGACAATACAAATTAGTCAGTTTCCCGAAAATTAATATTGTTCTTATAATTTCTTAAAAGAAACTTTTCAAAGTGTAGAAAATAGATTACTTTAATTATTCTGCATTGATAAGTGAAACTTCCAGCCATTTGAAATTATGATTTTTTTTTAAAGATTTTTGCTTGAACTAATTAGAGGCGGTACACCTATACAAAATTACTTTTTGCCCAGGGATATTGTATTTAACTTGTTGTTGGCGAATTCGTTAACACTTAGCACACTGAACTTCTAGCCATACGACAGAAAGTATTAACTGTTTACGATCCACAGGCATGTAAATACTACATTAGTAATTTTACTCTTATTTGATATTGTCAATCTGTACAGATCTCTCTGTCATTGTTCGGTTTGAGATATATTTTCTATTATCGCTAATAAGGTTTTTGATTTACAAGAGTTGTGTGAAATGGATTATGCTGACAGCGGCAGGGCGGATAGCTATTTCGTTAGTTGCCAAACTATCATCATCAGCACCCTTTAAAAATCAAAATCTCTATTTGCGATAATAGAAAATAGATCTCAAACCAAACAGTGAAAAACATATTCATATTAATAATTTTAAATAATTTAAAATATGGATAATTTTAATAAATCGGTAGTGAACAATATTATTCATAGAGTTTATCAGTCAGTTCACATGAATGAAATTTCTGTACTGGTTTTAAAGTTAATAATGAAACTCTAAGTTCTTTGCAATTTTTTAAAATGTGATCAATAAAATTATTTTCGTTTGTTTAATAACATTTATTAAAAACAACAAAGTTGTAGATGCCAAATGCAGAATCATAGGTAATTTTTAGTGGAAACTGTATTCCATTTCCAACTTTTATATATTAGACGAAAAAATCTTTCGTCCTCATAAAAGTACGGGAATTTTCATCTTGAAATGAGACCAGAGCACCATGTCGACAGCATCAATATTACTTTCCACGGAAAGTCCCTATTTTAGTGTTGCAAATGGCTGCAAAAGTATTTGTGTTCGTACACAATAATACGTATGGCAGCATGATGTTGTCTATTTTTGGATGACTCCTCTATTCGATTGAATGATGTTCGATTCTAATTCTATCCCCAATTGTAAAAACTTTTCATTTATTTAGAAAGCTCCAGTTATTTGTCGGGTATGCGTGCCTCTGTGTGAGTGTGTGAGTGTGTGTGTGTGTGTGTGTGTGTGTGTGTGTGTTTGAAAATTCAATTTAAATACAAAATGCTGCTATCGCAACTGCTGGATAAATAATATGTAAATGCAAACTTGCACTGTCTACAAACATCAGTACATACACAACTTCAATAAGTTTGTATTCAAAATCGTACTTGTGATGCTTTAGTTAATATCAAAATTTTGTTATGAAAAGTTGATTTGGCCAATAATAAGGGAACGCTGGCTGGACTCATAGCCGTGGCGGGCATGCATAGATGCAAGCAGATTCAAGCATGTCAATGAAATTGAATAACAATTATTTACGAATAAAAAACACAATCATTTGTGGCTCTTTAAAACATTGACTACTCGTGTGCTCTTTAGTTGGATCCCATTGATTGTCTGTGAACTTTTTATAGTGCCATTGCCGATATTTAAATGAACAGCGCGGCAGGGGATAAACTACAGAGGCCTTGTGGGACTACTGTTGAATTTTGTACGGTTGCAATGATTTGAAATTTGATTAGAGAGTGAGAGAGAGAGAGAGAGAGAGAGGAGAGAGCGAGGCAGACGGAGAGAGAGTGAACAAGTGAGTCCTGCATCACCGCCGTCCTCATAATGATGGTTGTCAGCGTTGTCATCGTCATCATAAATCCGTTCTGTGTAAAATACTTTGGGAAATCTGGGTGACCGTTACAGGTTTTAAGGGATTTAATTGCATTTCTCTGCCATTCGGCTCGGACGATGTGTTGTGTACGGCAGAGCGCATGAAATGTCCATGTCCTTAATTCACAACGAATGGAAATTCTCCTCAATTGACGTCTGTCACACACTGCCGCAAAGTCTCGTTCACTCGCTCACTGTTGACTGAGCAGGCTGACGGACGAAGTGACTGCAACAATGACAGGATGACTTACTTACTGCCTGTCATACATTCATACATGCATTAACACATATGTATGTAGGTACAAGTACGTGTGCACACACAGAGATGTACACGTCGGTACTTCATCATACACAATCCACAATAGTGAAGAGAAGAATGATGATGGTGATGGTGATGCTGATGTTGTTGTTGATGCTGACGATGGTGATGTGAATTGGGCTGAGCATGGTGATGGTCTTGTTTATGAACGATGAGAAGGGCGTCAATGATGTTGAGCATGATGATGATGCTGATTGCTGTGTTGATTTACAACGTTTGTGCTGCGCGGCCACCAAAGCTCATTTTAGCATCACACATTTATGCATTTATGCCTGTATGTATAAACGAACACGCACATCCACTCCCATATAAACACACACACATGCACACATGCATAAAATGTATGTAAGCGAGACCTCTTAACCATAACCAAAATGATTCAATGATTATAGCACGTTGGTCATTGTCAACATTGGCATTGCTATCGCAACCGCCGCCATTGACGTCGTCGTCATCGTCGTCATTATCTCCAACATTATTGTCTGTTACGTTTCCATTCTCGATCCCTGGAATATTCGCATCAACGCCAGAGTTATCGACATTAAAACTATGTACGAGTATATCTGTCAACATTTATTTCTCATTATGTTGCAAATGACTACCCACCAAATTATTGTCCTGACAACAAGGATAACGTTGACGATGACGCAGATGACTTTGGTGTTGGCTGTCGTAAATCGGCATTGGATGCAACTATACTAGATGCTATGTCCCCTAAATTCATTAAGCTCCAGTTGTGCAAATGGAACGAAAATAGGCGACTATTAAAAGTGCAATATGTTTTTTGAAAATTTATTAAGATTTTCTGTTTGGCGTTATTAGCTTGGATCGGAATTATACTGTATTCAATATTTGGCAAAACGAAATAAATTTAATTCTAAAGTGCACGAACAATGTTTTAAAGTGTATTTCTTGAAAGATCCAGTGCAAGTGATGTTTGAATTAGAATTATACGTGTGTAGCTAACATCGTCTTATTGCATTGAAAAATTCATTGGGTGCAGATATATTTAAAGGTATTAAGTCACAGCTGGAATATAGTTATTGAACGGAACAGTTGAGTGAATACAGTGGATAGATGGATGAAAAAATCCTTAGATTTCTATAGTCTTCTCAAGCATTTTACCATACACTGGTCATCACAACATGTAAAAATAAATCTAATTTAATATGTAAAAATAATACATATTAAATAGTACATACATACATTTTTGTTTTATTTGAATGCTCTAAATTCGATGACGCACAAACAGTTTTGATGGAAATTAGCTCTTTCTGTCAGCCTTACTTGGCACAACAAAATTAATTCTGACCCATATTGCTGCAAGTACCTGAAACCATCAATAAAAGATGATGATGTAGATGTACAAAACGATTTAGAATTCTTAAAAAAATTAGCAGTTTCGCAATAATTCAATTATGACCAAGGGCCGTTGCTTTTGTCTTGCCAGATCATTCATTTGGTCCACTTGGAGTTGGTCAACGTTAAAATGCTTGTACTTGAAGTGGACAACACGAGAACTTTTACTCCCATCCTGGCATTGGCAGTGCCCATTTGAACTTTTCAGTAGTTTCATTTTGCTTTACATTATAGTCGAACTCTGTTGCCTGTGAGTGGCTGGTGGCTGGCCACTCGTTCAAATGTTCATTTATGCCAGACTTTAGGGTTGTGTGTGTTTATGTGTGTGTGCGCGACTATTTGTGTACACATTACTCAGCCATACAGCTTTGGCTTTGTGAGAAAGTGTTTGTTTGTGTGTGGCCAAGTGTGGAATTTCAATGTGCAAAGAGTTTTGCTCGTACTCATGTTTGTGGGTTTGTGTTTGCGACTAATTTATGAGGTTCAAGTGTTTTTAAATTTTGTTAAATGCTCGCTATAGCTCAACACAGATCACCGAGTGCTTTCAGTAGTTAATCTGCACCTTGTACAACTATTCGTATGGGTGAGGTAAATGTTTAACTTGACAAAAGGGGGAAACCTCAATTGTCCCCCACTGCCACCCTCTCGCAAATACGGACGACACAAGCCAACGGAAGCCACAAACACATTTTATATTGTAATGCTGAATGTGTGTGTGTGTGCGTATTTCTCTGAACGATTGGAGGGGAACTAAGTATATAAAAACAACTCCACTTTGGATTCTAACAATTTAGGTGTGTGTGCGGCTTAGATATTCCTGCTTTCTTTTTGTTCTACTTTACACACGAACAAAGTTATCTGGAAGCTTTTTTAGTTTTTGTGGTTTTCGCGTTGTGTGTTGCTTTGTCTGTGAACGTTTTTTTTTTCTCTTTTTGGTGATGTTAAAAACATTTTTGATGCGCATAAATTCCTGTGTTTTTACGATGCTCTACGTGTTGTAAAAATATTTTACGGCTATTCGAGAAAGACTGACAAATATGCTAAAAATATAACAACAACATTGACGGCGGCAATAACAACAATAAATAAATGAAATGAACTACATGTCCTTCGGCTGGCTCTGCCCAACAATTTCACCCGCCGTCGTATCTTGCTTATGCTGAAAATTGTGATTGTGGTTGTGTTACATTTCCATTTCATTTGTTTTGTTTGTTTGTGGGGGTTTGGCTATCCATATGCCAGCCCTGTGCCCCTCTTAGGCTGTTATAGCAAGACACATTTACTATAACAACATCGTAAACAATTGACGAGATCTTATTTTCGTATTTATTATATTTGTTTCTATAAACATTTATGGCCCATAAAACACAATTTCTACTATTCTGGATGAGCGTCATTTTTCAATATTCCGCCATAAACTCTCGGAATGTATCGCTCTAAATCAATATCATTCGATGTCAGCCAATGATACGTCCTTGTACACAACGGTCGGCCACAAATCGAAAGTGCGCACTGCGGAGCGCAAAATGCTTAATTGAGTTGATGTTGCGTATACGCAACAGTAGCACAGTCGGTGAATGCTTTAATTGCCCTCAATTGAAACCGGTAAATATCGGGCCGAGCTGAGTATCAGTTGTGCTGGTTTTATCAAGCAAGAAGGCAGAGTTATGTCGCTGTATGTTAAAAAGTAGTGACATTATTGGCGAATCAAAACTATCGCATACAATAGGTAAGTTAGTACATTGAGTAGAAAAGTAACATGAATTGGATTCTCTTAGATCATTAAAAACGCAACATTTAGAGTAATGCTATTGAAAGCAATGAGTGTGGCATAAACTTATTATAGGAGACATACTATTCTTTTTGTTAGAAATTCACCAAAAAATAATTGAATATTTAAAATTTAAGATAACTGATATGCCACTTGATAATATTAGACAACTTTACAGTAATTTTGACCTGCTGAGCATACTTTCCAACACCTCATTAACGACAGCGGCCGCCTAATGCTCTCAAATTTCAACAATAGAAGTTTTGTATAAATGTTGAATTAGAATTTATTTCAAGCTCAAGACCATTATATGAAAGAAATGTTTTAGCAGATTGATATTCTCATAATAACTGGCAGTATGTACAAAAAAAAAATTTATAAATGGTAGGCCATTTTGAGGTAAATCGGGTACGAATGATCCGAAATTCGAACAGACATCATAAGTTTACAAATCGATACACCCTAATGTACATCTTAATCTCTGTTTGTTTCTTCTTGTGTCTCTTAAATGTGTTCTCGTAATATTCTCGAGTACATTAACTCAATGAGGTTGTAGTTGTTGCAGTCTTTTCAGAGAAGTGGTTTATAAGATTTTTGCTTGCAAATGGACATCCCCCAAAAATAGTTCTACCTCATGTGAAAAATTGAAACTGGTTAGAAAAACTTATTACTATCTAAAAACAAAGCTTAAATGTCTATATTTTAAAATTATAAAAATATTTTTAATTTAATATAATTATATAAATAATTTAAAATATTTACTAATAATAAATTTTTTCTGATGGTGCAAGCGCACAATACGAAAACAAGAAAAACTTTTTAAATCTGACGTTCCACGTAGATGATTTTGGAATAGCAGCGAAATGTCATTTTTTGCCTTCAATCGGTAAAGTATTTTAGGAGTGAATGAACATACCTCTTTAAAAAAATCGCTAATTCACCAAAGTTTAATTGGTCATAACTTTTGAAAAACAATTGTTAAATTTTTGTTTCTCATGGGAGATGAAATTTAATTTTTAGGATCCAAATCTGCAAATTTGCATAAAAATCGGAATCATTGCGTTAAATTTTTTTCCAAAATCGTACTGTTTGGCATGGAATGACTCATATAGTCTTTAGTTAAATATCAAAAATCTTGGAAAAACTCAAAAAAAGACCATTTTCAAAAACGGTCCAGCTCACTGCATCTTAACTAGAGTGTTCAAATACCTCATTTTTTTAGAAACCCGGTTTCCGAGTTATTTGAAAAATTGAATTTTTAGAAAAATCGGATTTCGAATACAGCATTTGAAAGAAAACCGGTTTAACCGGTTTTTTTCGGTTTTTTCCTAAAAAGTTAAAAATATTTATAAAAAAAAATAATTTGGTTTAAAAAAATGCATTTATTTAGTATGTAATATCAATACACCCAATGCGATCGTGGGCAAATCCTACATTTAGTAAAACTATAGCAGGACAAAGTTTTGGAGAAAAAAATGGAAGTCTAGCTACGCCCCATGTGGTACCTCCCATACCCATAAGGTACCACCCATTTTAGAAATCGATTAATATTATTAATATATCCAACGCGATCGTGACCATATTCTGTTTTTAGTAGTGCTCAAACAGGATAACATTTTGGAGAACCAATTTGGAAGCCTAGCCACGTACCTGCTGGTACCTCCCATACAAATGCACCATTCCGCCCACTTCAGAGATGGAGTAGTAATATCAATACACCCAACGTGATCGTGTCCAAATTCTGTATATAGTAAAGCTAAATCAGGATAAAGTTTTTAAGTCTAGCCGCGCCCCATCTGAGACCTCCCATACAAATGTACTATTTCGTCCACTCTAGAGATGGAGTAGTAATATCAATACACCCAACGTGATCGGGCCCAAATTCTGTATTTATTAAAGCTAAATCAGGATAAAGTACTGAAGAAAAAAACTTTGTCTATCCACGCCCCTTCTGGTACCTCCCATACAAATGTACCATTTCGCCCACTTTAGAAATCGAGTAATGATATCAACATACTAGAAAATTATACGTTTACTGAGGGTATGGGTATATGTAAGTCGGCTTACCCGACTGAAACTTTCTTACTGGTTAAAATAGTATTTAAGAAATAATATGCAATTTAAGTGTTCAATTTTGAGTCAATTCTTCTGTTTCGTTTTTATAAAGCTTGATACAGAAAACACGCGCTCACATATTGTGGAAGTAGGATTTATTGACAAAACAGCGTTTAGAAGGATGTTGAGCTTTTCTGTCCTTTTATTAAATCTATCGAAATAGGTGAAATCATCATATAGGCTTGTGTCATTGCAATTTGTTTTCACTGGTGGATTTTGGATGTTATTTATTGTCCTGTTTAAATCGTTGCAAAGACTACCTACCATTAGGAGATTCCCCCATCTCACAATCTGAACTGTTACTAGACTCTGCCGTTGTTGGGGAAATTTTTTTTTTGTTTTTAGAAGCTTTTTAAAGTTTTAAAATTTAATTTCAAATTAATTTAGAAAAACCCTTTATACATTTTATAAACAAGAATGTTTTTAAAAGCTTTATAAAATTTTAAAATTCTATTTCAAATTAATTTAGAAAAAACTTTTAACGTTTTATAAACGAGAATTTTTTTAGAAGCTTTGGAAAATTTTAAAATGAAATTTCAAATTAATTTTGAAAAATCTTTTTACATTTTATAAACAAGAATGCTTTTAAAAGCTTTGTAAAATTTTAAAATTCATTTTCGAAAAAATTATAAAAAAACCGAGTACCCGAAGGAAAAAACTCGGTTAAACCGGTTATTCGAAAATGGAATTTTTTCAAAAACCGGCATACGGTTTTAAATAAAAAAACCGGTTTACGGTTTTTCGGTTTCGGTTTTGAACACCCTAATCTTAACCCATTAGTGACGACTGTTACCATATGGTAACGTCGACAGCGTTAGATATTGTACGCAATAAAATAAACATAAAAATAAATGTCAAGAATTTTCTTTTTTGTTTTCATCAAAGCATGCTTTGATCTTTCATTCTTGATTTACTGCTATGCGATCAGACGCCACTCCATATCAAGAAAATTTTTTGGCTGCTTAAAGAGTGATATATTAAATACTTTTAGTTTTTGTTATTTGAGAAGAATATGAAATTTCATAAAAACGTATTGCATGAATTATGTTGTACTTTGGTTTTTTTTATTTACCTGTTTTAAAGCTGTTACCATATGGTCACAGTCGGCATAACACCAGTAAAAATGGATATTTTTCTGAAATTACTTTTTTTATGTAAAATTTGCTTTTTAACTAATTTATATGTAGTACTGACAAAATCTTTAAAAAATTTCCATTATTTCGCTCTCGTCATTAAAGGGTTAACCCAAGGCATGAACTTTTTAGGGATTCATCATAAAACAAGTCAAGGAATATATTTGGGGTGGACCGAAGATCCTTTTTTGATGAGTCGATATTATACATATGTATATTAGGGTGAGTCTTAAAAAATGTTTTTGGAATTTTTCATGGGCCAAGTTAAAATTTTATTAAGACGTACAAAAAATCTCTATGTGAATTTTTTTAATTTTTTTCTTAAAGGTTTAGGGGTCGCTACCGGGGTTCGAAATTCAAAATTTTACCGTCATCCTGAGGGATAAGCAGAATAACTCGAGTAAACCTTAACTGATCCTTATGAAAATTTTTCAGTATTAATATTTTCCATAACGAAGTTATCGAATTGTAAATGGGCAGAATTGTCCCACCCCTTCTGGTACCTCCCATACAAAATTACCTATTTTTTGATAATTATTATTTCACCCATAACTTTCAAACGGGCAGCTGGATGGCATTTAAACTTGGTCAGTTTAATAACCTTGTAATAACAGATAAACCCTCGGAAAGTCAAAGCCTTTGTCACACCCCTTCTGGTACCTCCCATACAAATGACCGAATTAACCCCCACATTTTTACCTACATATCTTTTTAGTAAAAATACTGAAATCAATAAAATATTGTGTGAGATGAACACATGCAAAAATTTGACTCGTGAGTGAATATGGACTATATCGGCCAACCCCTTCTGGTACCTCCCATACAAAATTACATATTTTTAAAAAAATTATTTTTTACCAATAATTTCCAAACGGGTAGCTTGATGGCGTTTAAACTTTGTCAGTTTAATACCCTTGTAATAACAGATAAACCCCAAGAAAATCAAAACCTTTGTCACACCCCTTCTGGTACCTCCCATACAAATGACCGAATTAACCCCCACATTTTTACCTACATATCTTTTTAGCAAAAATACTGAATTAAATAAAATTTTGTGTGAGATGAACACATGCAAAAATTTGACTCGTGAGTGAATATGGACTATATCGGCCAACCCCTTCTGGTACCTCCCATACAAAATTACCTATTTTTAGACAAATTCTTTTTTACCAATAATTTCCAAACGGACAGCTGGATGGCATTTAATCTTTGTCAGTTTAATTACCTTGTAATAACAGATAAAACCCCAGAAAATCGAAACCTTTGTCACACCCTTTCTGGTACCTCCCATACAAATGACCGAATTCACCCTCATAGTTTTACATATTTATGCTACTTATTTGACAGAAAATTTTGATTTTTTTCATAGGTTAACTTAAAATTTTGTTAAGTCGTACAAAATAATGCGCAGTTTTAAACGTAGAAGTCATATAATATGACTTATGCATTGTATTTCGGGAATATCACCGGTCATGAAATATTACTTTTTAAGAGGTTTAAAAATGCCTGGACAAAAATTGATCATTCCAATTTTAAACCTGGCATATCGGATGATCTCATATTAAGACAAGTAAAGAATTCTGCGAATGTTATTTGTTTTGCCGAAAATCAGCTTAAAGAGTTTCAGCCACGAGAAGTCTACAAAGAGCTACTTAAACTGACAATAATATTCTGCGGGATGTTCCAAAAACACAAATATTCTTCAGAGCACCAGCAGGTCTTCACCGTGCTAGATGGAAGGCTAAGGCAATATATGCCTTAAAAATATATTTATTCAGAGAGCAGTTCAAGTTAAACGAAAGCGAATTATGTGGAATACAGGATGTTTGCATTTTTATAAATAATATTTACCTTAAATATTGGTTTGAATCCACTCCTGGACCTTCGGCTTCAAGAAATGACCTCCAGTTATTAAAAGACTTGAAGTCTTATGCAACAATTAATAAAGAGACAACGGCATTAGCCTTAAAAAAAATTCTAGGTCATCTATGGTATTTTTAGGAAGATTTAGTTGGATTTGCATTTTTGATGACAAAGTTTCTCATGAAATTAAGAAGAAGATGGTAAATGCTTTAAACATTCCAAAAGTCTTGAGCATTTTGTATCCAACAATACTCTTAGATTTTTCACCATAACGGGTATTAAATCGGGGTTCCTAAAAAAATGTTGAAGATTGGGAGCAAGATGCAGACTTTAAATTAAGTAAAGAATTAGTTCGGTCTAGGTTGAAGTTTGTTATGATATTGCTAAACACGGAGTGGCCTTGATGCAGGAATAAAATAAATTGCATACACATTATGGAGAAAAGAAGCAGTTCCTATTATTATTGGTGAAAGAATTTAGAAAAAAATATTCAGATCCAAAAAAATCTACTATGTGTAAATAATATTTTACAATATTTTAAAATTTAAAGAAAATTTTAAGCAGCAATACAGTTGTTTATAATTATATTCTTTAATTTTAAGTTTTTCATGCAATGAATTCATGTTTAATATTAATATATTAAATTTTTATTTTAATATTATTATTTAACTTTTTAATTTAATTTTTATTTTCGAAATCTACCTTTTTAAATAATAAAACTTACTTAATTTCCCTTTGCACCCCATGAATGAGGTATGGGATAGCTTCTCGACGATTGAATCGACGCTTAATACTGCGAAGTTGCTGTTTTTTCTTTTTAAGATGATTGGAGCCAGGTTTGAACCTGCGATCTCCCGCATGGTAGTCGCGTGTTCTAACCACTATGCCACGGCCGGTCCCTTTTTAAACAATAATACAACAAAAACTGATGAACAAATTTGAAATAAATCATTTCTTATTAACTGTACTGTAAAAATTTCTAAGTTGGACTGCAAATCAGTGGAGGGGGGCAAGACAATAGCGTTGCATTATCTAAGTTCAATATCTAATAACATTCATTAAACTAGATTTATATTTAAGATAAGCATTAGTAAAATTACAATAAGCGTATATCTTTAGCAAAATATAAATGAATTCAGCATACTTAAAAAAAAATTTATGTAAAAATATGGGGGTTAATTCGGCCATTTGTATGGGAGGTACCAGAAGGAGTGTGACAAAGGTTTTGATTTTCTGGGGGTTTATCTGTTATTACAAAGTTATTAAACTGACCAAGTTTAAATGTCATCCAGCTTTCCGTTTGGAAATTATTGGTAAAAAATAATTTGTCTAAAAATAGGTAATTTTGTATGGGAGGTACCAGAAGGGGTTGGCCTATATAGTCTATAGTCACTCACGAGTTAAATTTTGGCATGTGTTCATCTCACACAATATTTTATTGAATTCAGTATTTTTACTAAAAAGATATGTAGGTAAAAATATGGGGGTTAATTCGGTCATTTGTATGGGAGGTACAAGAAGGGGTGTGACAAAGGTTTTGATTTTCTGGGGGTTTATCTGCTATAACAAGGTAATTTAACTGGCCAAGTTTAAATGCCTTCCAGCTGTCCGTTTGGAAATTATTGGTAAAAAATAATTTGTCTAAAAATAGGTAATTTTGTATGGGAGGTACCAGAAGGGGTTGGCCTATATAGTCTATAGTCACTCACGAGTTAAATTTTGGCATGTGTTCATCTCACACAATATTTTATTGAATTCAGTATTTTTACTAAAAAGATATGTAGGTAAAAATATGGGGGTTAATTCGGTCATTTGAATGGGAGGTACCAGAAGGGGTGTGACAAAGGTTTTGATTTTCTGGGAGTTTATCTGTTACTAAAAGGTAATTAAACTGACCAAGTTTAAATGCCATCCATCTGCCCGTTTGAAAGTTATGGGAGAAATATTAATTTTCAAAAAATAGGTAATTTTGTATGGGAGGTACCAGAAGGGGTGGGGCAATTCTGCCCATTTACAATTCCATTACTTCGTTATGGATATTATTAATACTGAAAAATTTTCATAAGGATCAGTTAAGGTTTACTCGAGTTATTCAGCTTATCCCACAGGATGACGGTAAAATTTTGAATTTCGAACCCCGGTAGCGACCCCTAAACCTTTAAGAAAAAAATTAAAAAAATTCACATAGAGTTTTTTTATACGTCTTAATAAAATTTTAACTTGGCCCATGAAAAATTCCAAAAACATTTTTTTTTTGCCAAATAAGAATCAACCTAATGTATATATTACCTATATTATCATATTATATTATACAAAACGCTAATACGTTTCACATGTTATTGAGCAAACTTCTCCACAGAGGGAGTCAAGAACATTGCCATTATTCTGAACATAACTTTCTTTGTCTCAAAATCAAATTGAAGAGGATGACATATACCTATATATCTGTTTTTTTTGTCTTTGCCTTGCTACAGACATTTTGGAACCAACAAATTGTTCAGCTTAATATAAAATTTTCATCATCATAATTATACAACTATGTTAAATAAATCTTACCTTTGAGTTGTTGCTAATGTTGTCATCAAAACCGCGATATGTGTACCAAGCAAACGAAACCGCTGTTCCACCTACGCAACGAACGATCGTTGACAATTTAACCCGTTAAACGAACAGACGCACACACAACACAACAAACCGAAGCCAACAGAAAAAAAGAAAGGAAGGCAAACACTTGGCCAATGGCATAAACAAAAGTATGCATAGCAGCCGGCCGGCAGTAGCAAGACATTTGCAGAAGAATTGAAGATTACTTTACCACCATCATTAATTGCAACAACAAAATAATATTTGTTACTACACAAGCATAACCGACACTTCTTGCACACCCTTATCGCAGTAGGCACTCTTTCTCTTTACATTTGTTACACTTTTACATAATATAAAATAATTTTATTCGGCAACTAGCACATTTATGTTGGCTTTTGCTGGAGACGACTTATTTTACAACAACCACGCACCAAATAGAGAACAAAACTAAATAGAACAAATGTCAGTGAACGAATGCACTGAGTAAATATGCAAATTGAAGTTTAGAGAAATAATATTTAGTCTCACTCACATTGACAGACTAATGTCAAAAATTCTTTTAAAGGTAGACGGTTTAAAGGCAGTTGATCATCTCAAAAATAGGTGGCAGTGGCACAGCTAAGAGAAGTGCAGACTAGGTACAAACAATTTTGCTTGTGTGTTCTCTATGTACAGTGTACACGCATGTGTACATAAGAATCTAGAATAAATAAAACAAAATGCATTAAATTGTCGATAAAAATTGCAATTTGAGATGTAGAGTTTATCTGTCACGAGTCAACTTCATTACCCTCGACATGAAATAAGAATTTCTCACCCCAGACTAATATAAGTGTTCTCACAATACTCTGTGCTTAGGTGTATGGCCTAACTAAGCATAGATCACTGCCACCTGTTTGTCATGCCAACTGGTAATAATACAGGTGGCGTTAACAGTCAGCTGTTTTTAACTTTTTTTTCTCATTGTGGTGCCTCTGCATTGTCAACTTACATTTAGTATACGCCTCGAAACGCATTTCGGTTGTCAAAGCTGTGTATGGAGATTTTGACAGTAGAGCGGCAGTACACCACAAAATAAATTGCCTGTTGTTGTTGCAATGTCAAATTTGTAGTACTGATTACTCGAACTTTGTTCATACATCTTGTTCCTGGCTTTGCCTATAGGAAATGCGCTCTCTTCTCTCACCAGAGATAGTAAAGTTGTCTCTCTGATAGTAATCTCTACTCTGGACTGCCAACAACAATATGAAGATAATTTTGACGTATTCTTATAGTGCAATGGTGCCTTTGTTGACATTTTTTTTTCTTGTCAGTGCGTGGTAGTTGTGAAATACATGTGTAAGTGGATTCGAAAAAAGGCCAATAGTAATGTGAAAGTAATATGAGAAAAAACATTAAAATTGCGTTAAAGTGTAATTAGTGTAATGTAAAAGTGTTTTTGGTCGAAAATAAGGAAATGTCAAACGATAATTCCGATAATGTAGTTAAATTGTTGTAAAAAGCTACTGCTTAATATGCAATCACTGGTGGTGGTGAGAGTAATCTTCAATTTGCTATTGTTTTGCTTCTGCCTGCAGACTGCTACCGGAATCTTGTGTTAATGCCGGCGGAAAAGTGTTTCTTTTTGTTGGCTTCTTCGATGCATTGTGTGTGCGTCTGTTTGATTTACTTTTAATAACTTCAACGATTGTTCGATTCTTCAGTGGAACAACAATTCCCTCCTCAATTGGTAGATCTCTGTTATGATGGCAACAAAAGCAGTATATAAAACTAAGGTAAGACATGTGTAACATTTGTATAAAAACAATAAACATAAATCAATGTGGGTATATAAGTGTATTAAATAGTAGTCAATGTTTAGACAGACATTGCACAACTTTTGTATCTATAATATCTGTAGCCATAGATGTCATTCTGGAGTCAACGTAGAGTATTTATTAGAACACTGAAAAAATACTATTTTTGGGTTTATGATTCATTATTTTGTCGAATACATTATAAAGTTCTCTCTTTGTGGCGGCGATATACATACAATTCTGCGTTTGTGTAGTGCCGTTCAAGTGGAAATGCAGGAAAAATCGAATACACAATATTTTTAAGTTGGAGGTTAAAAAAATTGTTCACCTGTAGGAACACTGTTCTCTTTCAATTTACTTCGTATTCCATAAAAGGCTAAGTTTTTTCATAATTTCTTAATATTTATAATTTTTTTTTTTACAAATTTTTAATCAAAACATTGCTGTCGAGAATGACCTCGAACTTTTGAAATGACTTGAAATGACTTTTGAAATGACTTCCGTGTTATTCATTTCCCCGACTGTTAAAAAAGATGATTTTACTTCCCGGAAAAATTTATTCGCAGGGAACTCATTTTCCTTTAAATATGGGCAATTCCACAGAAAGGTCCGTCGTAATCGAAAATTAAAAGTTGACAAAAATGTTTTTAGTAAATACAAAAATACTTAAATTTTATTAAATCAAAATGTCCAAAATTCTTGTAGTTTCCGTGTTGATTTAAATTCAAAATTGCATTATTGTGCTGATCACTTTTTTACATTTTAATATCATATAAAATATTAGTTTCACTAGTAAATAACTCCAATAATAGTAAAAAATGAGTTAGCAGCAAAATTTTGATTTTAGTCAATCAAAAATATTAAAAAAAAAATTTTGTAATTCAGCAAATAGTAAAGCAAAGAAAAAATATTGCAATTCATATTAAAAAAGATTTTATTAAAAAAAGTCCGACTCAGTTCGAGCTGTTTTACGTTTTTCTAAATATAGAAAAAATTACTTCTATTATTGTCACGTAACGTCACCCTCCATTAGTTCAGTGGATTTCGTCTCTCTTACTAAACATAGAGCTTCTTACGTATTACAAAAAAAGTTAAAGAATATAATTAAATTTTTCATTCTCTCTCATCTCCTTGAGAAGAACGACTGCCACATATGTGATTATGGAATTGCCCATATTTAAAATTGTACAGTAACATTCACAGAATATTTTTTAATTAAATCGGAGATACAAATAATTTTTTGGGTTACAGATACATTAATTCTAAATTGGTACCATGTTAATTCCTTTTCTCCGATTATACTGTGAAAGTGCGAATTTCCTAAGCTGCCGTTTTTTGCAAAAAATTCATTCTGTTCCGGAAACATCGAATAATTATTTTTTTTAATCGAAAGAAAACATTCCCACCTACTGTTTTATTGAAAAAAAAAAAAACAGTTTGGGGAAAGTGGGGCTACATTATATTTTTTACACTGAAGATAAAAAATAATTAAATTTTTAGACGCTTTTATACTTTGACATAACTTTTTAATGGATTATGATACCCCAATTTTTTTTTCATATATAGAGAAATACTGTACGTTTTAAATATGTTAAAGTCAAATTTTTTCCAAGAACATTTTATAATTAAGTGATCAAAAAATATGCATTTTGACACATAATCCATACTATAGACAACGCTTGGTTTAAAACCTATGAAGAGGTCAACAATTTGAGTTTTATACCAGACGCATCGATTCAGATTTATAGCCATGTTTTGATCATAACGATTTTCTAATTTTGTCATTTTTTTAGTGTCGCAGTTTTTAATATATTTTCTTTTTAAAACAACAAATACATTTTATTTGAAATTAATAGGCACACTTTTTAAAGTCGGGGGATCGAAATTGACTTTTGACATATGGTTCCTCTACAGCTGTTTTGGGCTGGGGAGTGATCTGTCATATGATAGAAACTGTGAATTATTAATATTTTTAAATTCCAAAACACAAAATTACAATTCTGCTAAATTGGTAATGAACTGCTATACCATGAAATATAACATTCTAATAGTTTCAATTCAAATTCTACCGACAACATAAACCAAAAAATGTCATCATTAGTCATTGTTGACAGCGGCTATGGGAAATGTAAAGCGAACAAATTTTGACGATAATCCAGTTGATGGTGAATTAAGTGGATTAATTTCTATAGATTTCATATCGATGAGCCGCCCCTGTTACCGCACATATGCTGATGTGGCCGGGACACATTACACTGATATCTGTCTGGATTATGTTTCCGCATTGGAATGAATTATTGCTGGCCTTAGTAAAAATGCGCATATAAATTAGTTTGTGGCTATTTTGCATGACTCGGGTTGAGCGCGGCGGTCCAGACGCTGTGTTCAGTGGATATGGTGGGAGAAGTCCAAAAATGCCTTAATGGCCTCACAGATACACACACATGCACATCACTGCTTGGTTATCCCTTAATGGAGGGAAACAAAGGAAGTGCTTAATTTGTCAACAAATCTGGACTAAATAAACAATACGGAAGTGATGTGTAGGCGGTCGTTGTGTCCTCTTCAGGGGAACGATCTTGGAATTTTACAAATGCGATGATGCCCAAGAAGGATAAAAAAAGATTTAAAGTTGTCATGTCCTATAAATTGACCCATAAAAATACCACACGTCCTTATTATTGGCATAGCTTTTAATGTTGTTGTCATAGTTGTTGTATGAAGGATACAACTGTATTTATTTATGTTTGTTGTTATTTCGTTTCGTTTTGATTTGTTTGTTTACTTACTTCTGTTATTATGTTGCATCATCGCATTGTTTGTTTGTTTCACCCCAGTGTGTAGCTCTTGATTACTGTTTTGCCCCAACTACTACTAGATAGAGATGTGACTTTAAAATAGAAATATTTTCTACAATCGGTCAAAAGGACAAAGCAGAGAAACGTATGTCAGTAATTCCTAAAACTGTTTGAAGATTGTGCAGAACACCATTTAAAATAATAAAAGATATTTTTTCGTATTCGGGTTGTGTGGGGAGTGGAGTTGTTATGACGGACACTGCCCAAAGACCATCACTCTGTTAGAGCGAGCGGTTAGTATTATTGTACGAATACCCAGCAAACATTCTAAATGGGAGTATAGCTGAAAACTGAGTGTCATGGTAAAATTGTATCCAGAGCGGTTATTTTACTTTAGGGAAATGATAATTGGTCTCAAGCAGCTACTGCGATATGAAGGAAATGGTGGGTGGTGGTTACTAATGAACTACCAATTTACGTGTAATGTCTTTGTTTAAAAAAATTTTATGTAATAATCAACAGTATGACAATTGATGATTTTCCATTTCACAGTGGATTAAATAGCTTTTCGCTATTGTCAAAAAAGTTCAACCACAAAACGCGCTCAAGTTTAGTAACCACATTGTTTATATATCTTGTATTCATTTATCAAAAAATGCAAATATTTTTTGCATATCTCTATTTAAAATTTGCGGACAGGGGAAGAAACGGCTGTGTTATTATCAAAAAAAGTAGTACAAATTTGAGAAAATTTTGAATTTAGTATCACATTTTATTTCCCTACTAGATTTTAAAATTAATCAAAATAATGTTTTTCGTAATTAACACATTGCGTTGTACTAGGACCAAAATTTGGTTATAGCCCAAATGGGCATTCTTAGTACTATATATGTATATTTAAAAATCAACAATCTGACTAATAGAAATGCCCTGCACCTAATATAAGACAATGCCTTTTGTGCTGGAAATAACAACAAATAAATAAAACTAGGTTGTATTTACAAAATATTTTAACTTTCGAATTGCAATTACTTTACTATTATTATAATACAAATGAAGCCTTTACCTTTTGATTTAACCCTACATTAATAACCTACGTTTTTACGTTTTTCGTTCTTTCTCTCGCGAGTGTTTTTGCATCACGTTGATATTCTCATTTATCTCAGCCGTATATAGCAACTTCCCGGTGGTGGCTGTTTTGTCTTAGTAAGTTTGATACTTTTTGAGTTTTGGCTATAGTAAACGTCTCAGAGACGTATGGTTAGCGTTTGTATGATTTTTTGGTTTAATCGAATTATAAAGAGCTAGAATAAGACAACAATGGGAGCCAAGAAGAACTAAAGAAAAAGAGGTATTCTTCCGTTTGACCCTCTAAAATTAGGCGTACACTCAGAAAAAAGTGAACTAAATTGAAGTAAAATTGAACTAGAATTGAGTAAAATGAGTCTTCATATGGCGCCAAGTAACCCAGTACTCAAATTGAGTTTGCAAATTTCTTTAATATAAGTCTAAAATGCGAACTAAAATATAGTATACATTTCTTTGTTTTGAGTACAACACGACTTATTTTTGAACACATTTCATACTTGATTTCAATAAAGTTGTTACTACATTCAAATACATTTGGAATAAAGACAAGTAAAAGTTACTGAATCTTAGTCGACATATACTATAAGCAAGTATTATGTGTCAATAATCAAGTATGCACTTACTCATTCGTAGTTTTTTTTTATACGATTTGAGTGCAAAATTTCTAAAATAAGAAGAAATGATGTTTCACTGAGTATGCACTTCTTACATTTTACTACCGATATTCAGAAAATTTCGTAAAGTCAACCACAAATTGACTTGAAATAAGTACACGCGGCAATCATGGAAGTTTGCATCGTATTCAAAAAAAGAAAAAAGTGACTTACTACAAAGCAAATTTTCTAAATTGAAGACCGCATTTTCTCCGTATTAATGCAAATTAAACTACATTTAAGTACGAGACATGTTAATGCGTATTGGAATTTAGTATAGTTGAAGTTAATTGAAATCACAAACGAAGTAAAAACAAGTATGCTCTCCTAGAATTAGCGAGAATTTACTTAAATGTACAACTAATCAGATCTGAAATTGAGTCAGATTGTACTCAAATTGAGTTAACTTGTAGCCAATACACTATAAGACTGAATGTACTATATTTGAGTTTAGTGTCAACTTGGCTCAAGTTTATCTATCCTATTGTGGAATATATAGGTACTATATTTAAGTTCGTCCAGACTTGCTTGTATGCTTTTTACCCTTAATTGAAGTCACAAAGAATTAAAACAAGTATGCTTTCTTGAAATTAACGAGAATATACTTAAATGTACAACCAAACGGACGGAAAATTGGATTTATTGTACTAAAATTAAGTTTAATCATGGTTAATGTAATATTTGCATTTCCCCCAACTAGCTTTAATTTTTTTTTAATAAATACGTTATATAAGCTTATAAATAATTTAAAAGAAAGAAATTGCTATCAAAATAAAAAACTTTTATTTTATTATTATTAATAAATTGTTTTTGCAATTGACTGATATTGCAGAAATGCCGTGGTCATGTCTGATGCTAGAACACGCATGCGTACAAGTAGATATTCATTTTAAAATACAATTATTTTACATAACTAATACATACCACTTCCAACTGCAGATTTACAAATGTCAGCAAATTGTACGTCATCGCTGCAAAAAACGACTTCGCTCCCTTCAAATTTTAGTTAAAGGAATTAAAGTTAATGTTTGGCCAACATTCTCAGAAAGTTAAGGAAGGATTGGGGTTTATAATATTAATTATATATTCGAATATTATATTATATTATTCGAATTTGTCATTAATTTGCGCAAATACACGTTCATTAGATAAAATTATTTTAAAAGAATACTACAAATCAAATTCCATTAGCAAATATAAAATAATATGCCGCGTGGAGGTTTTTATTCAAATGAAAATCTTTAACTCAATTATTGAATTGTGTTTTTCTCTAAATCAAATTTGGCGAACGGCAAAGTTGAATTTAAAATACAAATTTTTAAGTAAAAAAAAAATTTAGAAGCAAGTTGTCTACAAAATGTTCACATGAACTATATTACGTATGGTTACATAGATTTAATATTTGACTTGATATATAATAAAGGTATTGATCTAAACAATTAGAACCTGCTCTTTAGGTTTCCCCGCGGCATAATAAACTGCGTCAAAGTCTCATCATTGTCAGTTATATTGCAAACGGTTATTTGTTTACATGAGTAAACTGCTTCAATCATAATAGAGGAGGTCTCAAATCATACGTAGCCGTGACACAGACGAGCCTCCCCGCCACACGCTAGAAGTCTAACTATCTGACAGCAAACTGAACTATTAAAATAATTTGCAGTATTATTACGCGAAAGCCAAGAATAAAAATTATCTAGATCATGCCAATAATAAATATCTGTCTAACATTACAATATATGAACTAACGAAGATAAAATAAAATTTTTATAGTCTAAGAGGTTTGAAATGAAATAACTACTAGTATTTCAATTGATATTTGATCCCAAATTCAAAAATGTTTTTTAATATTTTTTTTTCGAGTACAACATATCCCATACTAAAATCCAACAGTTAAAGAAAATATTTTGTTGTGGTGTTGTTGTTAATTTCGAATTTTGATTTGAAGATTATGTTCGAAAAACATTAATAACTTAACCATTTGTTCACCAATTTTTACAAACAAATATGCGTTTTACAAATGGCCAAATGCACTTTCTGAATAATACAACAAACATAAGGGTAATGTAACAAATTAGTGGCTAAAAACTTCTTCAAACTTCAAAAATAGTGAACAAAATAAAAAAAGTTTAAAATTGGGGGGCAAAATCAGACAAATGTGGTAAGTTATCTATACTAAAGTATATATATTTACATATCGTTGGAAAGGTCTCAGATTTAAATAAATTCAAAATTGGTTTAGAACTAACTGAGTTATTAGCTCAAAAGTGATGAAAGACCCAATATTAGACTTAACAAGATTCTTTGGTTAACAATAATCATGATGTATTCGACTACACCTACATCATGCACTGGATCTCTCCCCAAGTTCCTTAAATTTTTTCTAATTTTTTTTTAAACAAATTTGATTAACGGCAAAGTTGACTTCAGAATAACAATTTGTAAGTTATATGAAAATGTATAAGCCAGTTGCCTACAAAATGTCCAGATGAACTATTTTACGTATGGTAACATAGATTTAATATTTGACTTGATATATAATAAAGGTATTGATCTAAACAATTAGAACCTGCTCTTTAGGTTTTTCCCCGCGGCATAATAAACTGCGTCAAAGTCTCATCATTGTCAGTTATATTGCAAACGGTTATTTGTTTACATGAGTAAACTGCTTCAAGCATAATAGAGGAGGTCTCAAATCATACGTAGCCGTGACACAGACGAGCCTCCCCGCCACACGCTAGAAGTCTAACTATCTGACAGCAAACTGAACTATTAAAATAATTTGCAGTATTATTACGCGAAAGCCAAGAATAAAAATTATCTAGATCATGCCAATAATAAATATCTGTCTAACATTACAATATATGAACTAACGAAGATAAAATAAAATTTTTATAGTCTAAGAGGTTTGAAATGAAATAACTAATAGTATTTCAATTGATATTTGATCCCAAATTCAAAAATGTTTTTTAATATTTTTTTTTTCGAGTACAACATATCCCATACTAAAATCAAACAGTTAAAGAAAATATTTTGTTGTGGTGTTGTTGTTAATTTCGAATTTGGATTTGAAGATTGTGTTCGAAAAACATTAATAACTTAACCATTTGTTCACCAATTTTTACAAACAAATCTGCGTTTTACAAATGGCTAAATGCACTTTCTGAATAATACAACAAACATTAGGGTAATGTAATAAATTAGTGGCTAAAAACTTCTTCAAACTTCAAAAATAGTGAACAAAATAAAAGAAAGTTTAAAATTGGGGAGCAAAATCTGACAAATGTGGCAAGTTATCTATAGTAAAATATATATATTTGTGTATCGTTGGAAAGGTCTCAGATTCTTTTCTTCAACCCAGTTAATAAATTCAAAATTGGTTCAGAACTAACTGAGTTATTAGCTCATAAGTGATGAAAGACCCGAAAAACCGGGTTTCGAACCATAATTCAAGATTTTGAGGGCGTTAGGAAACTTTGGTTTACAAGATTCATGATGTACCCGACTACACCATGCACTAGGTCTCTCCCCAAGTTCCTTAAATTTTCCTAATTTTTTTTAAACTTCAACTTTGACTTCAGAATGACAATTTGTAAATCATATGAAAATGTATAACACAGTTGTCTACAAAATGTGCAGATGAACTATTTTACGTATGGTTACATAGATTTAATACTTGACTTGATATATAATAAAGGTATTGATCTAAACAATTAGAACCTGCTCTTTAGGTTTCCCCGCGGCATAATAAACTGCGTCAAAGTCTCATCATTGTCAGTCATATTGCAAACGGTTATTTATTTTCATGAGTAAACTGCTTCAAGCATAATAGAGGAGGTCTCAAATCATACGTAGCCGTGACACAGACGAGCCTCCCCGCCACACGCTAGAAGTCTAACTATCTGACAGCAAACTGAACCATTAAAAAATTTGCAGTATTATTACGCGAAAGCCAAGAATTAAAACTATTAAGATCACGCCAATAATAAATATCTGTCTAACTTTCCAGCATATGAATTAACGAAGATTAATCAAGTTTTAATAGTCCAAGGGGGTTTGAAATGTTTAGAAAACGAAAATAAAATCTATTCAGTTTAACAAATTGTATTTTAATTGATATTTGATCTAAAATTCAAAAATAATTTTGAATTCATGTTGTACGTTTATTTGGAATTTGATTTGTGATTGAAATTAGAAACAATAAGTTCCGAGTTGTGATTAGTAATTGGATTAGAATTTGTTATATCGAAATGAATTTAAATATTCAAATTGCACTCTTGAAATTCAAGAATAAATTCAAATTTGTAATTATAATTATATAAGTATAAGTAAACGGAAATTAATAATCAAAAGTGAATTCACAAATTAGTTGTAGTTTAAATTTGAAATTCAGCAATAACCTTCAATTAAAATTAGAATTTGTAATTTGATATTCACAAATGAATTTAAATTTTTAATTGCCTCTAAAATTTAATTCTGTAATTGTATTAACAATGAATGAATGAAATCATAATAGCAATATAATTCAGAATAAGTATTTTATTTAAAATTTTATATTCTGATTTCGAATTGTCATTCATTCTGCAATTTTAATTTTCAAAACTTTATTTTATATTTAAATTTAGTTTTTAATTTTAACTCAGATACTGACTGCATATTTCAAATTATAATTAGAAATTGCATATTTTTATTTAAATTCCAATTACAAATTGGAATTACATAATTCTAAAATTTAAAATCTTAATTTAAATGACACCTCTAAATTTTAATTTGAAATTTGCACTCCAATACCCATTTAAATTCCATTACAATTTGGAATTCATTTAATTAATTAATTAATTTTTGAATACCAAATGCAAATTACAAATTTAAATTCAATATTCAATAACAAATTAAAAACTGTTCTACACTTTTAGTTTAAAATTTTTTGTAAAATACATTTGTAATTTTTGAAATTTGAATTTAAATTATTATTAGTATTAGAAATTGGAGTTTGGTATTCAGAAATTTATTCAAATTTGCAATTGACACTTGTGAAAAGAATTCCAAATTAAAGGAACTTTTATATTTAAAAACGAATTCGAATTCAAATGACAATAATGAATTTGAATTCATTTTTCCACACTAAATTCCAATTACTAATTGCAAGTCAATTTGGATTTTACTATACAATTTGTAACATAAATTTTTGCACACACACACACTACATACGCGTAATTCTTTAAAAACAAGCGCCATACAATTTGAATTTCTTTAGTAGCAAATTGCTTGTTATTTTCGCCGGTCACACACACACAACAACAATGAACGAATACACAATTGCACTTACCCATTTTTTCCTATTGAAAACACCACGGTTGAGAACACCACCGCAAAGACTTTTTCGCCAACAATCTTCTTAAATTATTTACATCTAAAATCGATAATTAAGGTTCTTATTATCACTTACCTCTTACAAAGTCTCCGAAAAACACTTTTTCACTATTTAATTTCTTTTACAGTAACATGAAACTCCAAATAAACACTTTACTCCTAAACCTCTTCAACAAAACTGTTCTAAACGCAACAAATACCAGCTTGTATGCGCACAAACACTTATACACACCCACACACAAATCACATAGTTCGATCGCTGTCGAATGTTTGTCTCTTTTTGTTTCACAGTTGTTGAATGCTGCACATTATGGTTTCATAGAGTTTATCTCTTTCACTCACATTTTGTGTGTACTTATGAGAACACAGAGCTGTATTTCTGGAATGAACTTAATTTGAGTACACAGTGAACTAAAATTAATTACAAATGTATTCAACTTTAGTTTGACGCTTCTCATATATACAACTATATCCCTCAACTTGAATACCCTTTTTGACAACAAATTTGGCACATAGCTAAAGACTTTTTTACTTCAAATAAGTATTTTGTTACAATTGTTTATTCAAAATGAACTCAAGTTTAGTTTAATGTCTTAT
>CAXIUB010000188.1:0-15865 GCA_964034835.1 Muscina levida | reverse complement strand
GATGGCTGGTCAGCAGGATAACTCGAGTAAACCTTAACGGATCGGTATGAAAATTTACCAGTATCAATATTTTTCAAAACGAACTTATGGGATTGTAAATGGGCTGAATAGCCCCACCCTTCTGGTACCTCCTACAAAATTACCTATTTTGGAAAATTAATATTTCTTCCATAACTTCCAAACACGGACAACCGGACGATGTTTGAATTTGGTCAGTATTTATTATCTTGCAAAATAGCACCTTAAGAAACCGAAACTGTGCCCCACCCATTCTGGTATCTCCATACAATGAGACCGAATTGACCCTTATAGTTTTACATACATATCTTTTTTGTAAGTAAACTGAGAGCACTCTCAAATTTTGCGTATGATGTTTGCTTATGAAAGTTAGACTCAGGTATGAATATGGACTATATCAGTTCACGCCTTCTGGTACCTCCCATATAAAATTACCTATTTTTAGAAAATTAATATTTCTCCTATAACTTCCAAACGGACTCTTGGGAGGTAATGCAAATAGGTCGATTAATTTATGTTATTATAGGAGGCAAAACCCTAGAAAACCTAACTATTTGACACACCCCTTCTGGTACCTCCCATACAAATGACCGAACTCACCCCATAGTATTACAAACATATCTTTTTTCTAAGTACACTGAATTCAGTCAATTATGAGTAATTTGTACGCTTATGAAAATATGAATCAGGAGTGAATATGGACTATATCGGGTCACCCCTTCTGGTACCTCCCATACAAAATTACCTATTTTGGAAAATTAATAATTCACCCATAACTTCCAAACGGACATTTGAGGGGTAATGAAAATTAGTCGGTTAATTTATATTGTGATAGGAGGCGAAACCTCAGAAAACCTAACTATTTGACACACCCCTTCTGGTACCTCCCACACAAAGGACCGAACTCTCCCCTATAGTCTTACATACATATCTTTTTTTGTAAGTGCACTGAATTCAGTCAAATTATTCGTAAGTTGTACGTATGAAAATTTGAGTTAGGAATGAATAAGGACTGTATCGGTTCACCTCTTGTGGTACCCCCTATCAAAATTAAATTTTTTTGAAAATTAATATTCTCACATAAATTCCAAACCGGCACCTATACCCCCTACACAAATAAGTAAAGTTTTGGACGATTTTGCACCACAAGCAGGGGAAAAAATATACATAAGTAATTTTATTTTAATTAAAAATCTATTCATTTCAATAACTCAAGACTTCAACAATATCTTATATTGGGTGATGGTATTTATCAGTCAGTTTATCTGACTGAAATTTCTGTACTGGTTTTTATATATAAGAAGATATGGTTGGTATCAAAGGCCTGCCTCGTTCTATTCATTCTACTTGTATAACAGATAAAACAAGTAAGAACTTGATATTATCGGTACAAATACAACAAAGAGTAGAACAAAATATGTGCTCATGCGTTTTGGATTGAGTAGAACGCGTATCATTTCTTTCTCTGGCTCTCATTGTAGTAGAAGCTTTTTTCTCTTTATCTGTGAAGTAACTGTTGTTCCTCTTTTTTAAATGGAAATATCCATTTAATATGGATATTCCAGATCGTACGCATTGCGTTGATGCTGTTCTCTTCCTTTTTCATTCTTTTTACAAAAAGTAATGGTGTAAGTTTCATCTGTGGCAAGTTTTAACAAAAAAGAAAACAAAAATGTTGTTGCTATTTCGCTCTTTATACTTTATGCTTGCAGTGTCACGCACTCCACATATTCCAAGCACAGATAACAAGAATACCGATATATCTGTTTGTTGTGTATGTAATCATACAAGTATTTTTGATACTTGGTACTTTCACTCTCTCATATCTATTCCATCGTTATCTACCAAGCAGCGGAAAAGACGAGGCTTTGTAAAAATATGCCTGCAAACATGCCTTCAAAGGCAGTTTGTTGACATTCAAATACGCCTTCCTTTTCCAGGCATGTGTACAGGCTATAATAAGTCCTTCACTAAGCCTAACAAAAAATTCCATACCCATGCACATTTCGCTTCTCAAATGAGACCTGCAATGAGGCCTCTTACTAGGATGAGAAAAGATCCCGCAGACATGCCTCTTTCCCTTCTATGTACCCAACAAAAATACCATAGATGTGCACAAAGAGCATGCAAACTTTCTTGCCTTAAATAGGCCTGTTGACAGTCCTATTAGTAGAAGGCAGAATTGACGTTCATAGCCATGCACTTGTCACTTCCCCGATTAGGCCTGTTGACAGGCCTCTTAAGGGAAGGTAAGACAGATGCTGTTGTTTATGAGAACCACATGTATGCCATTTGTCGTACAACAACTATATCACGTGATGGCCGAGTAGGTAGCATGCACAACTATGAGTACTGAGGTCGCCAGTTCGATTCCAGCTGCTGGAGTTTAAAAAAATATTTATTACAAATTGTAAAAAATATTGTATTACAAATTTATAAAAAGTACGAAATCATTTTATATGGAAATAATTCGCATAAGTTTTTTTTATTTAAGTCCTTCTATAAATGCTCTTTTGCAGGCCTGCAAGCTGGTCCGCAGTAGCAATGCCTCATAGAAGGCCCTTGTTATTAGGACTCCAAGCAGGACATACTAGGCATGCCTACTGAAACGCCTTCAATGAGAAAAGGAATATGCAGGACTTGCCTGCCTATGACACCCTATGTTAGTTTGAAATAAAGACTGCATTTGAAGGGTAGGGCTTTTGACTGCCTTTGCAGGCCTGTAAGCCCATTTTTTGCTGCTGGGTAAAAGAGAAATATTCCATACGCACTCAATTCAAAGAGAGCGAAACAGATACAAGCTGATATAAGAAAATTGAACTACACACAACAAGTGTGTTTGGATGGTTCTTTACAGACCTTTAGTTGGTACATCAGAACTACGACACACAGTGTAACGCCTTCGTACATTCGTTGGCCAAAAATGGAAGGAGTCGTTGTAAAGCAACGAAATTTTATATAAATACTTTTTTTGATGAAATTAAGAAATTTCTGAAGTTTCATAAGAATCGGTTGAGAACCACGCCCCCTCCCATATATAGTAAAAAGGTTTTTTTGAGATATTTACCTCAAATATTAACTTGTTTCAATGAAATTTGGTAACTTGAGAATAACCTACCATTCTTAGTTGTTATACCAAAAAAGAGCGTGGTCAGACTTAAACCACACCCACCTCCCATACAAACCACGCCCCAATACAAACCAATAAAAATTTGGTTGCTGAGCATAACTTACCATTCTTAGTTATTTTACAAAAAGTGGACTAAAACCACCCCAACCAAATATAGAAACCAAACAGATTTTTGCTCCTAAAATGGTAATTTTTCATTAACAAAATTGAGCACGCACTTACATTCATTATACAAAAAAGTGTTCAAAGGTATTTCTACCAACAAACTCATTTAATTTTTAAAATATTGTTGGATTCTATTTTTGTTTTCTTCAAAAATTAGTGTAAAAAGCACTTGTAAATTTTCTGCAAAGGCTCTCATAAAAAAAATATTTTAAGAAAATGGGGCAGCGTGGGGCAGCAGGCTCTTTTTCGGTGTTAAAGTATACAGTTTCGTTTATCAGCAGAATGAAAAATGAAGGTTCACATAGTCTAACATTTTTTTATAGTCTTTTGAAATTTGGAAATAATTCACATACTTAACTTCCCTTAGAGGTTTTCTTTCTGTTTGCCCTACACATGCAATTTTAAAGCTATATTCTTGAAAATTTAAAAGATTTTAGAAAACATCATAATCTTTCCAAAACTCAAAAGTTATATTTGTTTAAAATCGTTAAAAATAATATTAAAATTTTCATATTAAATTTCAGTACCCTCAAAACCTTAACTTTGTTAGCTTAAAACAATTAGAAAATGTATATATTTCTGGAAAAAAAAATTAGGAGTGTTTTAATGAAACATTTTTGAGTAAATTTCCGTTTAAATTTGTTTCATTTATGACATCAACTTTTTCTATTTTGGCCACGCAAGTTACACTGTGCGACATGTCTTGATAGAACCTTTTTTCCATGCTCATCACCAGAAGGCCTAACAGAAATGTGCACGACAAATACGCATTAAAAAAGTGCAAAACATCAAAAATTGTATTTAAAACTTTTTAAAAATATTATCATCATTTAAAAAATTTACAGTATTAATATGTGGGCAATTTGTTTGAATTACTACAAAATCTATACATTTAATTTTAGTCATATAATTTGTATATACAATTTTAGTCATATAATTTGTGTCCAACCCCTTATATTGAAAAACTTGTAAATGCAAGAATTGCTTATTTTATTGAACTGACCAATTAGAGCACTTACGACATGCTGATTGGTTTTGGCCAAATATTAGCATGTCAGCATTTTTTGTGTATAAATATTGTCAATAAACTTAACATAATCATCAGTACGTAATAAGCTGTGTTTTATTATACTGTTCACCTTTCAAGTTACAAGTGCTTGAAGGGAATTAAAAAACCAATTAGTACAATCCAAATTCAAGTGTTTGGTTTGAGTCATACTAATTATTCAATATACACAATTCTTTATTTGAAATAAACATTTTAGTCTCTTCCTTAAAAAACTCTGTTAATGTTTTCACACGGATTATAATTAACATATACGAACAATAGCTTCCTGGGATATTTTTTCTTTTCGCTTTTCCATTATTTTAAACAAATTTCGAGAATTGAAAACTATTAGGTAGAGATGGGCACTCGGCACGTGATTGGTGTGAATCACGCGTGATTCACGCGTGAATGTGAGTAAGTTGGAATTTTGCTCACGTGAGCGTGCATGAACGTGAGCATCAAAAATATCTTCGTGCATGAGCGCGCGTGAGTGCATACTTTGCGTGATTCACGCTACTCACGCTAATCACGCAAAGCAAAAAAAAATGCGCTTAACACAGAACTGGTTATTTGCATTTGTCATTACATTGATAAAGATTTCAATTTTTGTGTGAATGTTTTAGGAAATCGTGACTTTATTCTTTGTAATATTATAATATAAAATAATATATATAATATATAATAAAATATAATAATATTACAATATATAATGTTTAATAATATTTGTATAATAAAAATAATCAATATAATAACACTATGTGACAGTCATTTGGAACTCGAGGAGTGACCTAGAGCATGTTGTTGGTCTGGTCGAGAACAACATGACCCTATATACCAAAGATTAATAACACCCCCAATGTCTTGACTTATTCTCTTATTATATTTTTCCATGAATGCTGCAGCGACATGGCCGGTAAATATAGTGAAAATTACTAAAAAAAACTGTGCCTGATGAAAAGAATCTGATAACATATTTGAAATCATGATATTTATAACTATAGGAATCACAATTCAGATACCCAAAAAAATGGAAAATATTTTTTTTAATCTATTAAGATAGCTTTAATAGATTTTAACTTTTTAAAATCCTTTCAAAGATTGCTCAAAGTCCAACAATAAGCAAATACGTTTTATGGTACAAAAAACTTTGTAAAATTTGATCAGAAGAAATGTGTGAACCAAAAGTCATAACTAAATTTAAAACATCTATCCCATGCAGTTCGGCTACAAGTGAATAGGGTGTTTTCTACGTCAGAAAGAATATTAGAAGAAAAAAAGTCGCTTAAGTAAAGAAAATGTTGCTAAAAATTTTATTTTTACACAAAAATTCTTAGAATAATTTTTATTGTAAAATAAAATAAATAAAAGTATTATATTTTATTTTGATGTTATGTATTCATGAGTTCTTTAATTTATTTATTTCCATATTAATTTATTATATTTTTAAAACTTAAAATCTATTATATAACAGAAGGCACATAACACAGTGCAACAGTGAAAAAAACAAGACCTTGACAGTATAGGTTCTATTATACGATCAAAGGGTAATAAAACCCTACACTCAGTTTAGCGAGATTGGTATCCAATTTTTTTTTATGGACCCCAAAAGATTCTCAAAATCAGTGAGCCCCTTGGATAATGGTGTCATCAGTTTTTGTCTAACAGCTAACAGATACTTCATGATAGCGTTAAACTATAAACTAAACTACTACTAACTAAATTTCCCTTTGCACCCCATGAATGAGGTATGGGATAGCTTCTCGCGTTGTTGTGAATTAACACGCTTTCTATTTTTACATTCACAACTAACGGCACCTACTTGTTTATCGACGAATGCGAACGTCACTGTTTGAGAAGCTCTTACTAGACACGACGATTGAATCGACGCTTAATACTGCGAAGTTGCTGTCAACAACATTCGAGGGGAGCCGACAATGAAAGAAAATTTTATTTATTTTTTTTCTTTTTTAAGATGACTGGAGCCAGGTTTGAACCTGCGATCTCCCGCATGGTAGTCGCGTGTTCTAACCACTATGCCACGGCCGGTCCCAGCGTTAAACTATATTCGGTAATAATGTAGCTGTGAGTTTTGCGCACAAATATTATAAAAAAATTAATTCCAAAAATTTTACTTATTTCTGCATATTTTTGTAAAAAAATTGGGGAAAACCTATTTTTTTCACTTATTGCAATATTACTTTGAAGGAGTCCAAATTTTTCACTAACAATGTTCGCCAAATTTTAGCCACGGAAACGTTGAACGGTTTTCGTGAACATATCATTACAATCCGGTCCTTACCCTTAATTGCTCATAAAGACTACTATGGGACCGGTTTTGGTACCTTTCCGCACATATCAGCCAGTAATGTGGTTGAATATCAACAGATTTCAAATTTCTCAGTGGATTTGGAAAAAAGAGACTTTTGTCTTTCCATCGATATATATATTTATATTGGTGTCTCGTCATATCGTTCTGTTTTGCCTCGAAATTGAAATTTTTTTTCACTATTTTTTTAGATTGAAGAAGTTTGTAGCAACTATTTCCTAAGGACACCCTAATGTTTACTATTTTATTCACAAAATACATGCTTTCGTGAGTGAAACGCATACCTGTTTGTCAAAATCGGTTACCAAATAATTAAGTTATTCATCGAGAATCTTTTGGGGTCCATAAAAAAAATTGATCAACAATCTCGCCAAACTGAATATATGGTTTTATTTCCCTTCTATAGTCCAATCGAACCTATACTGTTAAGTTCTTGTATTTATTTTGCAAAAAGTCTTCATTTGCTGCATAGTGTAAATATAGAAACATAACAATAAAAATTTTTTACTTTTTATTTGGCGTGATTGTCGTGATTCACGCTCACGTGAACGTGAGTGAGTACAAAATTTACTCACGTGAGCGTGCGTGAACGTGTGTCGCACCAATCATAATTCAATCAAATCGCATTAAGCTTGCCTTGCACCTAATATTACTGTCATTCGACCGTACAAAGTATTCCCGGTGCATTATTAATTGCAAAGCATAGTTTCGTCATCCATAAACTGCTATGAAAAACAAATTGCACACTTACATGTTCATTTAAAATAATATGTTTAAAAGAATATGCGATAGCGAATTTAAAACTATTTTGTTTTTGTTATTTTGTTTTAACTTCCCGATATGTTACAGCCTTGTCTGACATATAACATTTCGACTACCATTCCAACCATGTGGTAAAAAAAACTCTTCCCTATAGGTGAACAATAAAATTTGCACGAAATAGTTTTTATACAACATGGGTGGTATGGCAGACGAAATGCTTCATGTTACACATTCCAAAAAAGGGCAAAGAAAATACTTTCGCATAAAATGTCAATTGTTTAATTTTGTCACATAAGATTGAATTGTATACTTATACAATTTTATGTTGTACTGTCGACTACAATAACTTAAAAAATAATTCATCTTAAACCTTGTGTAGGAAAAGTCAAGTATGTTACGTCAATTGATCAATAAAATAAATTTATAAAATTAAATTAACAAAACTCTAAAAATATCTGTAAGGTTGAATACAATAACGAATTTTATAATATAATAGTAGAAGCACAGCAGGGAGCTTGACGACTGAAGGTGACTCACAAACCACTAAGCAGCGACGCCTAGGCAAAGGTTGACATTGGTGATGGAACTTATTGTCGGTTAGGAGTGCCACTTAACATCAATTATTGACTGAAACCACAAATGAATGAACTATACGGAACCGCGACGATTGTAACGACGAGCACAAATGTTGTAACTTTTTATAAAGAACGTGATTTTATCAAATTGACAATATTCTAGAAAATTTGAGGCTGGCTTTAATGCTATCCAGGAAATGTAAAATGTTTTTATACACATATGTAACTCTCGTAGCACAGACAAACCCCAATGGACTTTTCTCTGTGGGAATGCCATAAAATTAAAGTTGTCAACAGCAACCCAGTGATTCTTGAGGTATTACAGGAATGTTTCCGCGAGGAAACAACCCAATCTGATTAACACCACCAATGGACGTGGATATTGTAACTAACCGCGACATAACATTCGTTGGAATAATGGACAACCCAACAACAAAACAAAATTAAAGCTCTTAAACGTAACAAGACCCCAGGCAACGAAAACAATTCTGAAGAGATGCATTTATGCGATGAAAAAGATTCAGCAGCATTGTGGCACCTTTTTATACGTATAATATGGGAAGAAGCAGCTTCGCCAACCTTTTTGTATCGACAAAAAAAAGGTGACAAAGGTTTCAGAACTATATCTAAAACCGTTAATTCACACCAATTTGGGTCGTTTAGCTTAGAATGGTAATTAATTTTAGGAACTGTGCAATAAAAAAAATATGTGAAATAAATAAACAAAAAAAAAAACCAGCACAGAACAAATTACACAGTACAACATTTTTCAGCTTATTGATTTGGGATTCAATTCTGAGAACTGCACGTGGAACTAGCCCCAAAAATAAGAACTTCTGCATCACTGTGGAATTTTTTTTATTACTCATACGTAAGAAAGTATATACGAAAGTAAGTGCAAAAGCGCGTTCAGACACAAGTAGGGTGTTCAAAATTTGAATTTGAAACGAGAAGGTTTTTAGAAGCTTTGTAAAATTTTAAAATTAAATTTCAAATTAATTTAGAAAAAAAATTTAGGTTTCATAAACGAGAATGTAAAATTTTAAAATTTAATTTCAAATTAATTCCTTCTTGTTTAATGGCAGCAAAGACAGAAGTTTATCTATCAGTAGCCGCACGTAGAAAATTATTCCAAGCGCATCGGTCATTTGCACTCCGTAGATAGTTCGTCACACCAAGATTAGTGAACAGCTCTTTCACCTGGTCCATCCATCGGAGTTTTGGTCGCCCCTCCTGCGCCGACCATCGAGTTTATTTCCGAAGACTTTTCGAGCCGGAGCGTTTTCGTCCATCCGTACAACGTGTCCAAGCCAGCGCATTCGGCCTATTTGAACGCGCTTGACTACGTCGATGTCGTTGTAGAGCTCATACAGCTCATGATTCATTCGACGACTTTACTCGCCGTTAATGATGATGGGTCCAAATATTTTGCGTAGTATTTTGCTCTCGAAGACTCCCAGAATAGATTGTTCCGCTTGTGTCATTACCCTGGATTCTGCGCTTGAGCAAGACAGGTAGGATCAGAGTCTGGTAGAGCTGGATCTTTGTTCTTCCAGGGAGCGCTTTGTCGTTAAATCGCTTGCTTACCGCATAGTAGCAGCGGTTTGCGATCAATACTCGTCTTTTGATTTGCAGGCTGACATTATTATTTTTGTTTATGGCGGAGCCAAGTTAGACAAAATCATCTACCACTTCAAAGTTATAGTTTTCAACGTTCGCGCAGCGTCTCAGACGAGTGGACTCTTTGTTCGTTGAAACAAATAACTTGGTTTTGTCCTCGTTTATCACCAGACCCACTTCAGCCGACTGCTTTTAAATGCTCGAAAAAGCCTCAGTAACATCTCCCAATCCACGTCCAATAATATCTATATAATCAGCATACGCGAGCAACATGTGACTTTTGTTGAAGATAGTACCATTTCTGTTTACTGCAGCCTTCCGCATGATTATCTCCATTACGATGTTATAGAGATCGCAGGACAGAATATCGCCTTGTCTAAAGCCTCGCTTGGTAAAAATTGGCTCTGACAGATTTTTTGCCAATTTTCACTGAAGACTTCGTGTCAGTTAGTGTCATTCCGCAAAGTCGAATTTGCTTCGCGGGGATACCAAACTCAGCCATAGCATCCAACAATTTCTGTCGTATCGGACTGTCGAATGCAGCTTTCAAATTAATTTAGAAAAATCTTTTTACACGTTAATTAAGTGGATCAACAAGTCAAAGTGGATCTGGCCGAAGATGATAGTGACGGTGATGCACGACTATATGATGATTTCAACTATTTCGATAGATTTAAAAAAAAGGACAGAAAAGCTCGACATCCTTCTAAATGCGCTTTTGTCAAAAAATCCTACTTCCACAATTAGTGAGTGCGTGTTTTCTATATCAAGCTTTATAAAAACGAAACAGAAGAATAGACTCAAATTTGAACACCGAAATTGCATACTTTTTCTTAAATACTATTTAAAAAAAAAATTTTAAATATTTCAAAAATTTATTCCTTCCCATACTATACTTTAAACTACTTTAAAAAATAAAATGAGAGATTCCAAAAATTTATTTTAAAGTAAAAACACAAAATAAAACAACACATTTCTTATTTTTTTAAATAAATGCTTTTTTTAAACCAAATTATTTTTTATATTTTTTTTTTTAACTTTTTAGGAAAAAGCCGAAAAAACCCGGTTAAACCGGTTTTCTTTCAAAAGCTGTATTTGAAATCCGAGTTTTTTAAAAAATCAATTTTTCGAATAACTCGGAAACCGGGTTTTTGAAAAAAGGAGGTATTTGAACACTCTAGACACAAGGAATAATTACACTATGACACAAAATCAAACTTTTTGAAAAACACCCGAACGTGACTATATAGGTTCGATAGTACAACCGGAGCTGAGAAAAACCCTAGCTCAGTTTGGCTGGATTGGCTACCAAATTTTTTTTTGGCCCCCTAAACTTTTGTAAATCCCTTGGATCCCTTGAAATAAGGTGGCATCAGTTTCTGGCCAACAAATTCTACAGCTTTTAATCTAGCGCTTTCTCTTCTCAAAGTTGTATTTATTTAATATCCCTAGACTTGTTCAGATTGCATGGGTTTGTTGAGAGAAATTATTCGGTGTTACCTAAACTACAATTTCACTGAATAGAGTATGCAAAAAATCTGGATTCCCTACGACTTATATTAAAAAAAGTGAAAAAATTAGAATTTTTATCGAAGTTTTTTGAAAATAAACGAGGGAAGTCTAACTTTTTGGGAAATTTTATTATATCAATTTCTTCAGCGGACTATTAGCTACAACTTTGCTTAAGAAGAGAAAGCGCTAGATTAAAAGCTGTAGAATTTGTTGGCCAGAAACTGATGCCACCTTATTTCAAGGGATCCAAGGGATTTCAAAAAGTTTAGGGGGCCAAAAAAAAAAATTGGTAGCCAATCTAGCCAAACTGAGCTAGGGTTTTACTCAGCTCCGGTTGTACTATCGAACCTATATAGTCACGTTCGGGTGTTTTTTTCACTGTTGAACTGTGTTATTAATGGCTCAAAGTGGATTTTTAGCACTTTTTATATATAATAACACGGTTATATCCCGAAAAAAGTATATCCAGTGCCTTAAAAATCGCAAAAATGCCCACTAAAATAAACGAATACGTGATTTTGCTTCTTTTGTAGAAAACAAACTAAAATATACTCGCCTTCATTCACACGAATCGTAGATGAAATGCGCCAACTTATGTCTTAGGCGGTGCGTGAATGGTTGTCGACAACTAGAATGTCATAGCAATTCGTTATCGATAACACTCCTGACAGACAAATTTTTCGAAAGATTTCTTGTGTCTGAACGCGCTTTTGCACTTACTTTCGTATATACTTTCTTACGGCTCTATGAAATAAGGCCCCAAGAAATAAGGCCCCAAATAAAAAATGAAATAAAGCCCCAAAAATGGGATTTTATTTCGTTATGAAACAAAGCCCCAATATCAAGAATGAAATAAGACCCCAACTAAATGCAAAAACACCCCAATTCATAAAAGAAATAATGCCCCATTTTTGGGGCAAGCCTTTCAAGTAATAAAAAGGCTAGGTACGTGTGGGAAGGGTAGTAGAAGTGAAAAAGAAAGGGGGGCGGCGGACGCCCCCCCCCCATCGTTTTGTTTATTGACTTTGAAAAATGACAGATAGAGTTGAGAGACTGACTACGACGTATGCGGCGGGGGGCGTGCCCCCCACCGCATTCGTCTTTTAATAATGCCAGTGACTGAAAGTTCCCAGATTGACAACGACGTATGCGGCGTGCCCTTTTAATAATGTCAGAGAATAAGAGTTGCGAGATTGGGGCATTATTTCATTTTCGAATTTTGGGGCTTTATTTCATACCGAAATAAGGCCCCAAAACAAAAATGAAATAAAGTCCCAAAAAAATGAAATAACACCGCAAATTTCACTGTTGTTGTTTTCTGAACAAATTTTTGGAGCTTTATTTCATTTTTGTTTTGGGGCCTTATTTCTTGGGGCCTTATTTCATAGAGCCCTTTCTTACGTATAAATGAAATAATGCCCCATTTTTGGGGCAAGCCTTTCAAGTAATAAAAAGGCTAGGTACGTGTGGGAAGGGTAGTAGAAGTGAAAAAGAAAGGGGGGGCGGCGGACGCCCCCCCCCCCATCGTTTTGTTTATTGACTTTGAAAAATGACAGATAGAGTTGAAAGACTGACTACGACGTATGCGGCGGGGGGCGTGCCCCCCACCGCATTCGTCTTTTAATAATGCCAGTGACTGAAAGTTCCCAGATTGACAACGACGTATGCGGCGTGCCCTTTTAATAATGTCAGAGAATAAGAGTTGCGAGATTGGGGCATTATTTCATTTTCGAATTTTGGGGCCTTATTTCGGTATGAAATATTTCATAGAGCCCTTTCTTACGTATAAGTAATTAATAAAGTTCCACATAACTTAAAAAGTAGAAAAATTTCTAAAAATCCACCTTGAGCAAACAAATTCGTATGGCCATTCAATTATTAATGAAGCCAACTTCAGAAAACCGATCATGCAGAAGAACTTATTTACGGGGCTACCTTCACGTGCAATTCTCAGAATTGAGTCCCAAAATCATGTATTGTACTGTGTCATAGTATCGGATCTATAAAACTTGGTTTATATTCTCATGGAGTCTTGTCGCAAAAACCAAGTATTGTATGAGCCGTCTTCACTCTGGCTTAAATAGTCCACGTGGGGAATAATTTGTTTTTTAAGTTGTCACTATAAAATGATGCCTTGTTTTCCAGGGAATACACGGAACCGAGGTTATGAGAAATAGTTTCTTGGTGTTTGTAGAGCTTGCCTTAGCCCCAAGAATAATTATTTACTTGTATTTAAATGAATATACATTAATTAACTCAAAAAATAACAATGTTATTGTAAGTCTAGATTTACTATAGGCCGATCAAAAACACGTTTGTATGGATGTTTTAGTTGAGCATCTATTGTTCCTTTTTATAAAATTGTATAGATCGAAAAGATCAATACTTTACACTATTAAAATTATTTTAGAAAAAAATATTCCTTTTAGCCTTACAGTTTAATGTTAAGAAATCTAAGTTTATTAAAACGTTCAACAAAATAAATTTGATTGCATGTATAAATAAGTATTCTTCAGCCTTGACTTAAACACTTAAAAACTTAAAACTTAATTTCCCTTTACACCCCATGAATGAGGTATGGGATAGCTTACCGCGTTGTTGTGAATTAACACGCTTTCTATTTTTAGATTCACAACAAACGGCACCTACTTGTTTATCGACGATTGCGAACATCACTGTTTGAGAAGATCTTACTAGACATGCCGATTGACTCGACACTAATACTTCGAAGTTGGTGTCGACAACATTCGAGGGGAGCCGACAGGGAAAGATCTCCCGCATGGTAGTCTCGTGTTTTAACCACTATGCCACGGCCGGTCCCAAACACATTTTCCCATAAAAGACGAAATTACTTAGATATTTACAGTCACTGCTGAAATAAGTTTTTACTCTTTGAGAAATCAAAAGAAATTAAAAAGTGATTACCGAAAGCTTTTATGAGATGTTGGGAACAGATTTCAGTGCTTTGAGAGTTCTCGCAGCTTTACAAATGATCATTACCTTTGCCCCTTTTCCTTTGCCATGAAATAAAAATAGAATTCTGGTCCAGCGAAAGAATCGTATTGACCAATTGTGATGCCGCGATACTCTTACTTTCTGTTCTAAAAATAGAACTCTTGTACAACGAAAGCATCTTGTGGGCTAATGGTGATGCTGCATTACTCTCACGACACACAAAAGAGAATGATATCATTCTCGAATCATATATCATTTGCATTTTATTCGAGAATGATACTCGGCAACGGTTCCGGCATGATATTTCGAGCGGAAGAAAATCTAATTTCGTACTCGAACCGTAAAAGCGATTCTATTACGAATCGAAAAAGCGGTTATTTTACGAATCAGAAAAGATTCTATTATGAATCGTAATAACGAGTTTCTTTCAAGTTGCAAAATCTATAAATTAGCCTTTTTTTAAGTCATTCCTTCTTTTCTTATTCTCTTTTGAGGCATAGAAGATTTTTTTCAAATTTTTTTGTTAAGTGTGGAAATATTTCATTATATTTAAGTTTTTTATATTTGTGTACGAAAAAGATTGGTTTTCAGAATAAAAAACTTTTAAGTAAAATATGACATCATTTTCAAAGACTACTTGATTTTACCAATTTTACTACAAACACACGGCCGATCAAACTTATAATTTTTAAATAGATTAAAGTTATAAATGATCTGTATTGAATATCATTGATACCTAAATTAAATTTTAAAAACTTTTGCTCTGCATGCCGAAAATTCTCCCAAAGATTGTTATGAGTTTACTAATAACTTATTTAAATGGAAAAAGTGACATAATCGAATTTGTATCGCTTAAACGATTGGTAACAGAATCATTTTCACGATACGTTACGAATGTTCACCAGCGATTCGATAACGTTATCATTTTCAATTGTTTTTTAGAATTCTATCGCTTTTTTATCGGTTTTACGATTAGTAAACGAACCGCTTTTTCGATTCGTTTGCGAATGTTCACCAGTGATTCTATAATGTTATCATTTTCGAGTTCGTTTTAGAATCGCATTAGCGAATAGCCAACGAATCCTTAGCGAATCAACGATAAAGTACTTACTAGGAATGTACGTTATAGTACCGTACATTTTTTGCTAAAAAAATTAAAACGAATTAATGTTTTTGGACCAAACTTTTCATATTTATTTATTGATACATATTGAATACAAAAAGCTTCCATTAAGTCTAAATGTTCGCCTCAGTCATTCGCCATAAGACGCACTGGCCTATCGTCAGTAGCAGCACGCATTGCGTCCATTGGAAAGACGCCTACAGCTCGTATCAAAGCAGCCTTAAGAAAATCAATATTGTGGTATTATTTGTGCCAGACCATGTCCTCTATACTGTCCACTAGTGTGGGTCGAAAAAATATTTGATGTGGACAGAACACAAAATTTTTCCGTGCACCCTACATACGACCCAAATACATTTTATTGAGCTACCTTGTTATTTGATATCATATCGAAACAAAACTTATACCGTTGTTCTTGGTATATAGAAGGCTTCGTTTTTCCTTTAGTCACTTTTGACTCCGAAGTCAATTTTTGACTCTGACTTTCTGTATTTCGTTTCCTATATCCATATTATGCTCATTTCTTGAAACGTCCATGAAGGTCTCTTCAATAAAAGACATTTTTTTATTTTTCACTCATCCAACTTAAACTCATTTATGAATGACTCAGATTTATTTATAATTTGACTTA
>CAXIUB010000187.1:0-54540 GCA_964034835.1 Muscina levida | reverse complement strand
ATTACTTTAATTATTCTGCATTGATAAGTGAAACTCCACCCATTTGAAATTATGATTTTTTTGAAGATTTTTGCTTGAACTAATTAGAGGCGGTACACCTATACAAAATTACTTTTTGCCCAGGGATATTGTATTTAACTTGTTGTTGGCGAATTCGTTAACACTTAGCACACTGAACTTCTAGCCATACGACAGAAAGTATTAACTGTTTACGATCCACAGGCATGTAAATACTACATTAGTAATTTTACTCTTATTTGATATTGTCAATCTGTACAGATCTCTCTGTCATTGTTCGGTTTGAGATATATTTTCTATTATCGCTAATAAGGTTTTTGATTTACAAGAGTTGTGTGAAATGGATTATGCTGACAGCGGCAGGGCGGATAGCTATTTCGTTAGTTGCCAAACTATCATCATCAGTAGACCGGGTCGCGAAAAAAAATTTCCAAAGTCGAGGGCAAATATCAAAGATCACCTAGAGACAACTTAAAAAAAAAATTTTTTTTCCTCCCCCACCCCCCGGAAAAACAGCCAAAATCGTTTTTTAATCACTGTTTTTTTGTTTGTTGCTCAATCTTCAAATCAAAGACTTCGGTGTATAGGTCTCGACGAGTACTACATTTGTCCTATAGATGTCGCTGACATACGACATCATCTTGTAATGATGGCCTCATTTAGAGCAATTTCTACCCCTAAAATTTAAAAATATTTTTTCTCAGAATTAAAGTCCTTTAAAAACCAAGAACAGTTTGCTTTGGAAGTATACAGTTTTATTCGAAAACAAAAAAGTTACGTATGAAAAGATGTATTAACAGCATCAACACTAATATTTTTTCCTGTTGTTTGCATTATTACAGAAAACTATTGCATACTTCTTAGCGTTTGGAAAAAAAAATTAAATACAAGTTATTGCATACTTTTTAGCGCAAACAGTGTTTTCAAACTTGCGGATGAAGTTATTCAGCGTCACCAATATTCAAGCAACGAAATTATAAAGATATCTGGGGCAAAATGGAAGTATTAATAATAAAATATAGACATTAATATACACTTGTATTCTTTCCATGCAATATGCAACACTGAACATTTGTGCGAAATTTAAGTGAATCAGCGCTTGGAATGACTAATCAAATTGAAAAATTGGTAAACGGGTCTTGAATCGCGCCAATATTTGCTTTAATTACATACATATCTTTGCTATTTTTGGGATTTTATTTGTAATAAAAATTATATTTTGTCGGTAACTGGATTAAAAATGAATTATCTGGAGAAAATTTTTAATTTTTTTTCGATGTCGTTAAGACTTATGCAACAATTTGAGCTACAAAGTATAGAATCATTTTTATAAAAATTTGGTATCAGCGCTATAAAGTATGCAATAATTTGTGATAATGCAAACAACATATAAAAATTTTTTTGTTGATGCTGTAAGTACATCTTATCATTCGTAACTTTTTTGTTTTTGAATAAAACTGTATACTTCCAAAGCAAACTGTTCTTGGTTTTTAAAGGACTTTAATTCTGAGAAAAAATATTTTTAAATTTTAGGGGTAGAAATTGCTCTAAATGAGGCCATCATTACAAGATGATGTCGTATGTCAGCGACATCTATAGGACAAATGTAGTACTCGTCGAGACCTATACACCGAAGTCTTTGATTTGACGATTGAGCAACAAACAAAAAAACAGTGATTAAAAAACGATTTTGGCTGTTTTTCCGGGGGGTGGGGGAGGAAAAAAAATTTTTTTGAAGTTGTCTCGAGGTGATCTTTAATATTTGCCCCCGACTTTGGAGAAAAAAAAATTTGTATGGGGACCGACCCGGTCTAATCATCAGCACCCTTTAAAACAAAATCTCTATTTGCGATAATAGAAAATAGATCTCAAACCAAACAGTGAAAAACATATTCATATTAATAATTTTAAATAATTTAAAATAGGGATAATTTTAATAACTCGGTAGTGAACAATATTATTCATAGAGTTTATCAGTCAGTTCACATGAATGAAATTTCTGTACTGGTTTTAAAGTTAATAATGAAACTCTAAATTCTTTGCAATTTTTTAAAATGTGATCAATAAAATTATTTTCGTTTGTTTATTTACATTTATTAAAAACAACGAAGTTGTAGATGCCAAATGCAGAATCATAGGTAATTTTTAGTGGAAAATGTATTCCATTTCCAACTTTTATATATTAGACGGAAAAATCTTTCGTCCTATCAATAAAAGTACGGGAATTTTCATCTTGAAATGAGACCAGAGCACCATGTCGACAGCATCAATATTACTTTCCACGGAAAGTCCCTATTTTAGTGTTGCAAATGGCTGCAAAAGTATTTGTGTTCGTACACAATAATACGTATGGCAGCATGATGTTGTCTATTTTTGGATGACTCCTCTATTCGATTGAATGATGTTCGATTCTAATTCTATCCCCAATTGTAAAAACTTTTCATTTATTTAGAAAGCTCCAGTTATTTGTCGGGTATGCGTGCCTCTGTGTGAGTGTGTGTGTGTGTGTGTGTGTTTGAAAATTCAATTTAAATACAAAATGCTGCTATCGCAACTGCTGGATAAATAATATGTAAATGCAAACTTGCACTGTCTACAAACATCAGTACATACACAACTTCAATAAGTTTGTATTCAAAATCGTACTTGTGATGCTTTAGTTAATATCAAAATTTTGTTATGAAAAGTTGATTTGGCCAATAATAAGGGAACGCTGGCTGGACTCATAGCCGTGGCAGGCATGCATAGATGCAAGCAGATTCAAGCATGTCAATGAAATTGAATAACAATTATTTACGAATAAAAAACACAATCATTTGTGGCTCTTTAAAACATTGACTACTCGTGTGCTCTTTAGTTGGATCCCATTGATTGTCTGTGAACTTTTTATAGTGCCATTGCCGATATTTAAATGAACAGCGCGGCAGGGGATAAACTACAGAGGCCTTGTGGGACTACTGTTGAATTTTGTACGGTTGCAATGATTTGAAATTTGATTAGAGAGTGAGAGAGAGAGAGAGAGAGGAGAGAGCGAGGCAGACGGAGAGAGAGTGAACAAGTGAGTCCTGCATCACCGCCGTCCTCATAATGATGGTTGTCAGCGTTGTCATCGTCATCATAAATCCGTTCTGTGTAAAATACTTTGGGAAATCTGGGTGACCGTTACAGGTTTTAAGGGATTTAATTGCATTTCTCTGCCATTCGGCTCGGACGATGTGTTGTGCACGGCAGAGCGCATGAAATGTCCATGTCCTTAATTCACAACGAATGGAAATTCTCCTCAATTGACGTCTGTCACACACTGCCGCAAAGTCTCGTTTACTCGCTCACTGTTGACTGAGCAGGCTGACGGACGAAGTGACTGCAACAATGACAGGATGACTTACTTACTGCCTGTCATACATTCATACATGCATTAACACATATGTATGTAGGTACAAGTACGTGTGCACACACAGAGATGTACACGTCGGTACTTCATCATACACAATCCACAATAGTGAAGAGAAGAATGATGATGGTGATGGTGATGCTGATGTTGTTGTTGATGCTGACGATGGTGATGTGAATTGGGCTGAGCATGGTGATGGTCTTGTTTATGAACGATGAGAAGGGCGTCAATGATGTTGAGCATGATGATGATGCTGATTGCTGTGTTGATTTACAACGTTTGTGCTGCGCAGCCACCAAAGCTCATTTTAGCATCACACATTTATGCATTTATGCCTGTATGTATAAACGAACACGCACATCCACTCCCATATAAACACACACACATGCACACATGCATAAAATGTATGTAAGCGAGACCTCTTAACCATAACCAAAATGATTCAATGATTATTGCACGTTGGCCATTGTCAACATTGGCATTGCTATCGCAACCGCCGCCATTGACGTCGTCGTCATCATCGTCATTATCTCCAACATTATTGTCTGTTACGTTTCCATTCTCGATCCCTGGAATATTCGCATCAACGCCAGAGTTATCGACATTAAAACTATGTACGAGTATATCTGTCAACATTTATTTCTCATTATGTTGCAAATGACTACCCACCAAATTATTGTCCTGACAACAAGGATAACGTTGACGATGACGCAGATGACTTTGGTGTTGGCTGTCGTGAATCGGCATTGGATGCAACTATACTAGATGCTATGTCCCCTAAATTCATTAAGCTCCAGTTGTGCAAATGGAACGAAAATAGCCGACTATTAAAAGTGCAATATGTTTTTAGAAAATTTATTAAGATTTTCTGTTTGGCGTTATTAGCTTGGATCGGAATTATACTGTATTCAATATTTGGCAAAACGAAATAAATTTAATTCTAAAGTGCACGAACAATGTTTTAAAGTGTATTTCTTGAAAGATCCAGTGCAAGTGATGTTTGAATTAGAATTATACGTGTGTAGCTAACATCGTCTTATTGCATTGAAAATTTCATTGGGTGCAGATATATTTAAAGGTATTAAGTCACAGCTGGAATAAAGTTATTGAACGGAACAGTTGAGTGAATACAGTGGATGGATGGATGAAATAATCCTTAGATTTCTATAGTCTTCTCAAGCATTTTACCATACACTGGTCATCACAACATGTAAAAATAAATCTAATTTAATATGTAAAAATAATACATATTAAATAGTACATACATACATTTTTGTTTTATTTGAATGCTCTAAATTCGATGACGCACAAACAGTTTTGATGGAAATTAGCTCTTTCTGTCAGCCTTACTTGGCACAACAAAATTAATTCTGACCCATATTGCTGCAAGTACCTGAAACCATCAATAAAAGATGATGATCTAGATGTACAAAACGATTTAGAATTCTTAAAAAAATTAGCAGTTTCGCAATAATTCAATTATGACCAAGGGCCGTTGCTTTTGTCTTGCCAGATCATTCATTTGGTCCACTTGGAGTTGGTCAACGTTAAAATGCTTGTACTTGAAGTGGACAACACGAGAACTTTTACTCCCATCCTGGCATTGGCAGTGCCCATTTGAACTTTTCAGTAGTTTCATTTTGCTTTACATTAAAGTCGAACTCTGTTGCCTGTGAGTGGCTGGTGGCTGGCCACTCGTTCAAATGTTCATTTATGCCAGACTTTAGGGTTGTGTGTGTTTATGTGTGTGTGCGCGACTATTTGTGTACACATTACTCAGCCATACAGCTTTGGCTTTGTGAGAAAGTGTTTGTTTGTGTGTGGCCAAGTGTGGAGTTTCAATGTGCAAAGAGTTTTGCTCGTACTCATGTTTGTGGGTTTGTGTTTGCGACTAATTTATGAGGTTCAAGTGTTTTTAAATTTTGTTAAATGCTCGCTATAGCTCAACACAGATCACCGAGTGCTTTCAGTAGTTAATCTGCACCTTGTACTCTTATTCGTATGGGTGAGGTAAATGTTTAACTTGACAAAAGGGGGAAACCTCAATTGTCCCCCACTGCCACCCTCTCGCAAATACGGACGACACAAGCCAACGGAAGCCACAAACACATTTTATATTGTAATGCTGAATGTGTGTGTGTGTGCGTATTTCTCTGAACGATTGGAGGGGAACTAAGTATATAAAAACAACTCCACTTTGGATTCTAACAATTTGGGTGTGTGTGCGGCTTAGATATTCCTGCTTTCTTTTTGTTCCACTTTACACACGAACAAAGTTATCTGGGAGCTTTTTTAGTTTTTGTGGTTTTCGCGTTGTGTGTTGCTTTGTCTGTGAACGTTTTTTTTTTCTCTTTTTGGTGATGTTAAAAACATTTTTGATGCGCATAAATTCCTGTGTTTTTACGATGCTCTACGTGTTGTAAAAATATTTTACGGCTATTCGAGAAAGACTGACAAATATGCTAAAAATATAACAACAACATTGACGGCGGCAATAACAACAATAAATAAATGAAATGAACTACATGTCCTTCGGCTGGCTCTGCCCAACAATTTCACCCGCCGTCGTCTCTTGCTAATGCTGAAAATTGAGATTGTGGTTGTGTTACTTTTCCATTTCATTTGTTTTGTTTGTTGGTGGGGGTTTGGCTATCCATATGCCTGCCCTGTGCCCCTCTGAGGCTGTTATAGCAAGACACATTTACTATAACAACATCGTAAACAATTGACGAGATCTTATTTTCGTATTTATTATATTTGTTTCTATAAACATTTATGGCTCATAAAACACAATTTCTACTATTCTGGATGAGCGTCATTTTTCAATATTCCGCCATAAACTCTCGGAATGTATCGCTTTAAATCAATATCATTCGATGTCAGCCAATGAGACGTGCGTGTACACAACGGTCGGCCACAAATCAAAAGTGCGCACTGCGGAGCGCAAAATGCTTAATTGAGTTGATGTTGCGTATACGCAACAGTAGCACAGTCGGTGAATGCTTTAATTGCCCTCAATTGAAACCGGTAAATGTCGGGCCGAGCTGAGTATCAGTTGTGTTGGTTTTATCAAGCAAGATAAAAGAGTTATGTCGCTGTATGTTAAAAAGTAGTGACATTATTGGCGAATGAAAACTATCGGATACAATTGGTAAGTTAGTACATTGAGTAGAAAAGTAACATGAATTGGATTCTCTTAGATCATTAAAAACGCAACATTTAGAGTAATGCTATTGAAAGCAATGAGTGTGGCATAAACTTATTATAGGAGACATACTATTCTTTTTGTTAGAAATTCACCAAAAAATAATTGGATATTTAAAATTTAACATAACTGATATGCCACTTGATAATATTAGACAACTTTACAGTAATTTTGACCTGCTGAGCATACTTTCCAACACCTCATTAGCGACAGCGGCCGCCTAATGCTCTCAAATTTCAACAATAGAACAAATTATAGTTAGAAAACTATTACGATAAAGTTTTGTATAAATGTTAAATTAGAATTTATTTCAAGCTCAAGACCATTATATGAAAGAAATGTTTTAGCAGATTGATATTCCCATAATAACTGGCAGTATGTACAAAAAAAAATTTTATAAATGGTAGGCCATTTTGAGGTAAATCGGGTACGAAAGATCCGAAATTCGAACAGACATCATAAGTTTACAAATCGATACACCCTAATGTACATCTTAATCTCTGTTTGTTTCTTCTTGTGTCTCTTAAATGTGTTCTCGTAATATTCTCGAGTACATTAACTCAATGAGGTTGTAGTTGTTGCAGTCTTTTCAGAGAAGTGGTTTATAAGATTTTTGCTTGCAAATGGGCATCCCCCAAAAATAGTTCTACCTCATGTGAAAAATTGAAACTGGTTAGAAAAACTTATTACATACTATCTAAAAACAAAGCTTAAATGTCTATATTTTAACATTATAAAAATATTTTTAATTTAATATAATTATAAAAATAATTTAAAATATTTACTAATAATAAATTTTTTCTGATGGTGCAAGCGCACAATACGAAAACAAGAAAAACTTTTTAAATCTGACGTTCCACGTAGATGATTTTGGAATAGCAGCGAAATGTCATTTTTTGCCTTCAATCGGTTAAGTATTTTAGGAGTGAATGAACATACCTCTTTAAAAAAATCGCTAATTCACCAAAGTTTAATTGGTCATAACTTTTGAAAAACAATTGTTAAATTTTTGTTTCTCATGGGAGATGAAATTTAATTTTTAGGATCCAAATCTGCAAATTTGCATAAAAATCGGAATCATTGCGTTAAATTTTTTTCCAAAATCGTACTGTTTGGCATGGAATGACTCATATAGTCTTTAGTTAAATATCAAAAATCTTGGAAAAACTCAAAAAAGACCATTTTCAAAAACGGTCCAGCTCACTGCATCTTAACCCATTAGTGACGACTGTTACCATATGGTAACGTCGACAGCGTTAGATATTGTACGCAATAAAATAAACATAAAAATAAATGTCAAGAATTTTCTTTTTTGTTTTCATCAAAGCATGCTTTGATCTTTCATTCTTGATTTACTGCTATGCGATCAGACGTCACTCCATATCAAGAAAATTTTTTGGCTGCTTAAAGAGTGATATATTAAATACTTTTAGTTTTTGTTATTTGAGAAGAATATGAAATTTCATAAAAACGTATTGCATGAATTATGTTGTAATTGGTTTTTTTTTATTTACCTGTTTTAAAGCTGTTACCATATGGTCACAGTCGGCATAACACCAGTAAAAATGGATATTTTTCTGAAATTACTTTTTTTATGTAAAATTTGCTTTTTAACTAATTTATATGTAGTACTGACAAAATCTTTAAAAAATTTCCATTATTTCGCTCTCGTCATTAAAAAGTTAACCCAAGCATGAACTTTTTAGGGATTCATCATAAAACAAGCAAAGGAATATTTTTGGTGAGTCGGTATTATACATATGTATATGTTACCTATATTATCATATTATATTATACAAAACGCTAATACGTTTCATATGTTATTGAGCAAACTTCTCCACAGAGGGAGTCATGAACATTGCCATTATTCTGAACATAACTTTCTTTGTCTCAAAATCAAATTGAAGAGCATGACATATACCTATATATTAGTTTTTTGTCTTTGCCTTGCTACAGACATTTTGGAACCAACAAATTGTTCAGCTTAATATAAAATTTTCATTTCAAAATAATTATACAAATACTAGCTGACCCGGCAAACGTTGTTTTGCCATACAACTTCTGACTCGGTGAACTTCGTCTCGCTCCAAGTTAACGCCTTCATATAAGCTCCAGAGTAATATTAAAATACATATAGTTCAAATTTTAATGTGACATTTGAATTTAATCGAAATCAGTGAAGAGCGGTCTGATAAACAATGTTTTTCGATTTCCGGCGCTAAAACAAAAAATGAAGACAGTTTGCTAACACGCGAAAAACTGAGAAATTCGAGGTTGATCCCACAAACTTCCAATGATTGGCCTTGTGATTTATTGATTGTCATCGCAAAAACCAATCGAATGGGAATTGAATTCGCTAGAATTGGTAGGGAAAATCGGTTGGAATAATAGAAATTCGAGGGATAAGGACTTCCTCTCCTTTGAAAAAATTTTACAGGAATGTCATCAATCCAGTTGAAACGTCAAGAGGAATTTGGCCATTACAAAACGCCAGTATATATTTTAAAAATGCAGTAGCCGATGGGAAGTTTTGCAACGTGACTTATGCCCGTAGTTAATTTCAGCTCCTTGTCATTCCGCCACAAAGACAATAATTTCATCAGCAGCAGTAGATTTTGGGATGGCGGGAAGCGTTTGACCAAAATCTTCCGACAGAAATATCATAGCCCCACCAAATCGTTTCGAATCACCTCACAAATCCTTCATCTTTCGGTCAACTGCTTCCAAAGCTCGTTGATGCGCTAACGTGCAATCATCCTAAATGATAATTTTGCATTCTTGCAACAATTTCGCTGTCTCCGAACTTTGGGATATTGTGCCCAATATTGTCAACTGTGAAAAAATTCATCGGCAACTTCAAAGCGGAGTGTGCAGTTCGACTGCTTTTCAACAAAGTGGCAGCATATAGTGCAACAGCTAACGCAATTTGCTATCGATACGCATAAAAGTTATTTTAGCTAACCTTTTTATTCGTTTCTTTTCCTGATGACTTGTAAACAAACCTGTCGTTGTATTGACCATCTTTAAATTGTGGTCATATTCACCCTCTCCACGGCAGAACATCAACGGGTATTGAAGTTTATCATATGACCGATGAGTCTCCCAACGCTTGAGAACAATATCGTGTGATTCCACATTCTCACCCTGCAATAGCTTTGAAGCTAATAAAAATGTTCGATCGCAAAAAGGATACATTTGGGATCTCATCTTAAAATAGATTGAGATCTCACCTCGAAGTGAGTAGCCGTCGATATTCATATGGAATGGTAAAAAGGTGGTTAACATGTATGTGATCAAATCGATACCTTAATTCTAAACCAAGGTATGTGTAAAATGAAAAGATTGCACTTATATGTTAAGTTAAAATATCCTAAATCTACTAAATCATGTATTCGAAAACCGAATTTTTGGAAAAATGCATTTTCCGAATAAACCGGAAACCGGTTTTCTGAAAAATTCAAGTATTTGAACACAATATAGAAAATTTTGTAATTGTTCGATTTTGTAATTGTTTATCGAAGTGAAGATTGAACAACGTTGATCTAGTTCTATTGACGAATCACCAACGAAATAGATCTAATGGAACTTACAATCTTTGTTTGGTGGTGGTGACAAAGCTCGATGATGTATTTGCCCTTGAATCTGAATGTGTGGAAGCAATTTCGAGCAAAATGGGAGGAATTGTTTTCAATAATAACATTGACACAAAATCAAACTTTTTCGGAAACACTCGAACCTTAGTTTACACTTTGCTTAAGATATTATTAGAATATTTAATTTCATTAAATATTATGTTTTCGTTTTTTTTAAGCAACGAAAAGAAATAAAATGTTTTTGCGACCTATTTCAAAAAAATGAAAAAAATATCAAGCGATGTAATTCTAAATTTTGCAGAAAAAAATTCAAATTTTTCGTGTTTTTCGGAATTTTCCGAGTTTTGCACCGAGAATTTGTCTATTTTTCATTCGGAAAGTCATGTCGGAATAATAATCTAAATTTTACAGTTACATCGTCCAAAACTACGAAATCATACGACAAAAATCTAAATTTCTTTGACAAAAAAAAAATTAAAAAGTTTAAAATTTTTTCGGAATTTTCCGAATTTTCCAACAAATTTTTTCTATTTTTCCATTCAAAGTCATTCGCAATTGTTACACACAAAATTCCATACAAAAAAGCAATTTTCGGTTATTCCAATTTCCCGGCTTTTCGGAGGATTTTCCCAAAATTTTCTCTCACATAAACATTCTCCTGGCAATTGCGAACAACTGAAAAAAAATTTCAGCGAATCGGTCCAGCCGTTCTCAATTGATGAATTACTATAAATTTTTACACCAATTTTATATAAATAGATATTATTTATCTCGTTAAATTTACCAACCAACATCAAAAACATCAAATCATGCGAAAACTGCAAAATTTCGTCGATAAAAAAATCTAATTGTTTGCGCTTTTCCTGAATTTTCGGAGTATTTCGCTAAAAATTTTAAATTTTTGCATTTTTCTGGAATTTTCCGCGATTTCCACCAAGAATTTTTCTATTTTTCCATTCGAAACGTCATAATTGTTCGAAATTGTATGATAAATTGCAAAATTTTGTCCATAAAAAAGACATTTATTGGCATTTTCCATAATTTCCAACTAAAATTTTCTATTTTTCCATTCGAAAACCGACAAAAATTTAATTTGCGATTTTCCTCAACTCAGGAGATAAAATGCAAAATTTTGCCGAAAAAATTAAAATTTTTAGATTTTTTCGGAATTTTCCGAGTTTTCCACCGAGAATTTATATATTTATCCATTCGGAAAGTCATTTGGGAATAATTATCCGAAATCTTTCGCAAGTTACATCGTTCAAAACTATCAATTCGTAAGACAAAAAGCAAAATTTCGTCGAAAAATAGTATTACAAATTTTCGAATTTTCCCGGAATTTTCCGAATTTCCAACATTTTTTTATTTTTATATTTGAAAAATCATTCGTAACAATTGCACAAAATTCCATACAAAAAAGGAATTTACGGGTTTTCCGATTTTCCGGCTTTTCCGGAGGATTTTCCCAAAATTTTCTTTTACATAAACCTTCTCCTGGCAATTACGAACAACTGAAAAAAAATTTCAGCAAAATCGGTCCAGCCGTTCTCAATTGATGAATTACTATACATTTTTGCCACCATTTTTATATATATAGATGTTGAATAAATCTTACCTTTGAGTTGTTGCTTATATTGTCATCAAAACTGCGATATGTTTACCAAGCAAACGAAACCGCTGTTCCACCTACGCAACGAACGATCGTTGAAAATTTAACCCGTTAAACGAACAGACGCACACACAACACAACAAACCGAAGCCAACAGAAAAAAAGAAAGGAAGGCAAACACTTGGCCAATGGCATAAGCAAAAGTATGCATAGCAGCCGGCCGGCAGTAGCAAGACATTTGCAGAAGAATTGAAGATTACTTTACCACCATCATTAATTGCAACAACAAAATAATATTTGTTACTACACAAGAATAACTCTTTCTCTTTACATTTGTTACACTTTTACATAATATAAAATTATTTTATTCGGAAACTAGCACATGTATGTTGGCTTTTGCAGGAGACGACTTATTTTACAACAACCACGCACCAAATAGAGAACAAAACTAATTAGAACAAATGTCAGTGAACGAATGCACTGAGTAAATATGCAAATTGAAGTTTAGAGAAATAATATTTAGTCTCACTCACATTGACAGACTAATGTCAAAAATTCTTTTAAAGGTAGACGGTTTAATGGCAGTTGATCATCTCAAAAATAGGTGGCAGTGGCACAGCTAAGAGAAGTGCAGACTAGGTACAAACACTTTTGCTTGTGTGTTCTCTATGTACAGTGTACACGCATGTGTATGACAGTAGAATAAGAATCTAGAATAAATAAAACAAAATGCATTAAATTGTCGATAAAAATTGCAATTTGAGATGTAGAGTTTATCTGTCACGAGTCAACTTCATTACCCTCGACATGAAATAAGAATTTCTCACCCCAGACTAATATAAGTGTTCTCACAATACTATGTGCTTCAGTGTATGGCCTAACTAAGCACAGATCACTGCCACCTGTTAGTCATGTCAAGTGGTAATAATACAGGTGGCGTTAACAGTCAGCTATTTTTAACTTTTTTTTTCTCATTGTGGTGCCTTTGTATTGTCAACTTACATATAGTATACGCTTCGAAGCGCATTTCGGTTGTCAAAGCTGTGTATGGAGATTTTGACAGCAGAGCGGCAGTACACAAAATAAATTGCCTGTTGTTGTTGCAATGTCAAATTTGTAGTACTGATTACTCGAACTTTGTCCATACATCTTGTTCCTGGCTTTGTCTATAGGAAATGCGCTCTCTTCTCTCACCAGAGATAGTAAAGTTGTCTCTCTGATAGTAATCTCTACTCTGGTCTGCCAACAACAATATGAAGATAATTTTGACGTATTCTTATAGTGCAATGGTGCCTTTGTTAACATTTCTAATTAGTATTTTTTTTCTTGTCAGTGCGTGGTAGTTGTGAAATACATGTGAAAGTGGATTCGAAAAAAGGCCAATTGTAATGTGAAAGTAATATGAGAAAAACATTAAAATTGCGTTAAAGTGTAATTAGTGTAATGTAAAAGTGTTTTTGGTCGAAAATAAGGAAATGTCAAACGATAATTCCGATAATGTAGTTAAATTGTTGTATAAAGCTACTGCTTAATATGCAATCACTGGTAGTGGTGAGAGTAATCTTCAATTTGTTATTGTTTTGCTTCTGCCTGCAGACTGCTACCGGAATCTTGTGTTAATGCCGGCGGAAAAGTGTTTCTTTTTGTTGGCTTCTTCGATGCATGGTGTGTGCGTCTGTTTGATTTACTTTTAATAACTTCAACGATTGTTCGATTCTTCAGTGGAACAACAATTCCCTCCTCAATTGGTAGATCTCTGTTATGATGGCAACAAAAGCAGTATATAAAACTAAGGTAAGACATGTGTAACATTTGTATAAAAACAATAAACATAAATCAATTGTGGGTATATAAGTGTATAAAATAGTAGTCTATGGAAAAAAATGTTTAGACAGACATTGCACAACTTTTGTATCTATGATATCTGTAGCAATAGATGTCATTCTGGAGTCAACGTAGAGTATTAATTAGAACACTGAAAAAAATACTATTTTTGGGTTTTTGATTCATTATTTTTTCGAATACATTATAAAGTTCTCTCTTTGTGGCGGCGATTGTGTAATGCCGTTCAAGTGGAAATGCAGGAAAAATCGAATACATAATATTTTGAAGTTGGAGGTTAAAAAAATTGTTCACCTGTAGAAACACTGTTCTTATTAAATTTACTTCATATTCCATAAAAGCTAAGTTTTTTTTTATAATTTCTTGATATTTATATTTTTTTTTACAAATTTTTAATCAAATCATTGCTGTCGAGAATGACCTCGAACTTTTGAAATTTGACTTCCGTGTTATTCATTTCCCCGACTGTTAAAAAAGATGATTTTACTTCCCGGAAAAATTTATTCGCAGGGAACTCATTTTGCTTTAAATATAGGCAATTCCACAGAAAGGTCCGTCGTAATCGAAAATTAAAAGTTGACAAAAATGTTTTTAGTGTTGATTTAACTTCAAAATTGCATTCTTGTGCTGATCACCTTTTTGAATTTTAATATCATATAAAATATAAAATATTAGTTTCACCAGTAAATAACTCCAATAATAGTAAAAACGATCAGCAAAATGTTGATTTTAGTCAATCAAAAATATTAAAATAAAAAAGATGTTAAAAGTGTTATAGTTGACCTTTTTATATGTAAATTTTGTAATTTGTTAATTCGGCTTGAGGTCGTAAATAAAAATCTGGATGTAGTTAGATTTATTTTTATTTATTTATTGATTCCCAATATTTCGGTGAACATCGTTCACCATCTTCAGTGGATATTTTCACCAAAACAAGAAATAACAAACATTCAGTATGTAAACACTAACAATTATTAAAACACATTTATATTTACATTGTAAAACAAAGAAAATAAAAAACATAACTGAGATCCGACTTCTTTTAGGTGTCAGTACGAACTGCTAAATTTTTAATATTTTTGTGTTTTTTGACCGTGTGTCGGTATATGTGAGCCACTTGCTCAGTGTCCCTTTTATAGTTAAGTCTCTTTTCCTCAGGAACGTCGATTATATGCAGTATTTCCAGAGTGTAACGTCTAGTGTAGTAACTCTCTTCCGTTAATATTTCAACCTCGTCAAAGTCGGGAGCGTGTCCGGTCGTTGCACAGTGGGCGGCGAGTGCTGTTTTTTGCTCCAGTGGTTTGTCAGTAGCTTTTTGGTCAGTTTTATGGGATGAGAGTCTTGTTTTTAGTTTTGATTTTGTAGTGCCAACATATACTTTATTGCATATGTTGGACTTGTCACCGTTACATTTAATCTTGTATACGAGATGATAGATTTTGTTTTACTAAATAAACTATTGACTGTATGAAACGGTCTAAATGATAGTTGATGCGTTTCTTTGTTATATATAGCAGATTGTTTTAGTCTTTCAGAAAAATGTGGTATATATGTTGTTGATTTATAAAATTTCGTGGATGGTTCCATGTCTTTGTTGTTGCCTGTCCTTTTTGCATATGTAATTAAATTTTTAATAGCTCTGCCAGGGAAACTGTTCGCCCTTAATATTTTCTTGATTTCTAATATGTTCTTTTTATGGAAAGCATCATCACTTATCCCTAGCACTCTTCGTATGAAATTTGTTGCGGTGTTTATTATTATATTCCTTGGATGCTTGGAATAATAATTTATTATTCTATTTGACGATGTTTGTTTTTGATACCAATCCAATTTTAAAATATTTTCCTGTCTTAGGACTATCGAGTCCAAAAAAGGCAATTTATTGTCCGCTTCCTCTTCTTTTGTAAATTTGATTTGTCCGCAAAATTCATTTAAGATACATAATGTATTTTCCACTTCGTCTTTTTTGATAATGCCAAATAGATCGTCTACATATTTTTATTTACGATTTTTATTTACGACCTCAAGCCGAATTAACAAATTACAAAATAAAAAAGATTTTGTAATTCAGCAAATAGTAAAACAAAGTAAAAATATTCCAATTCATATTAAAAAAGGTTTTATTAAAAAAAGTCTGACTCAGTTCGAGCTGTTTTACGTTTTTCAAAATATAGAGAAAATTACTTCTATTATTGTCACGTACCGTCACCCTATTTATTTGCTAATATTTTAGGATAATAAGTTCTGTGGATTTCATCTCTCTTAGTTAAAAAAACAGTAACATTCACAGAATATTTTTTAATTAAAGCGGAGATACAAATAATTCTTTGAGTTACAGATACATTAATTCTAAATTGGCACCATGTTAATTCCTTTTTCTCCGATTATACTGTGAAAGTGTGAATTTCCCAAGCTGCCATCTAATACCGCGCTTATATCACAACAATAAAGTATGTACATTAGCGTGGGTCGATTTTTTTTTGTCGATAAAGCGTACCGCAACAAACGAAAGCTGAGATGATTTGAAAGTCGATTTCAAGCCCCAGACTTTTGGAAAGAAAGTCCGTCTTTTCTTCTTATTTCTTGAAATTAATTTTTTTCTAAGTGTAAGACTCTCGTAATATTTGTCCAATTATTTTAACAAAAAAAAAAAACCATAATAAGTTGTAATTAAATCCATTAAATAAAAATAAAATCAGTTTTCTGGTTTTTAAAATAAAATATATTAAATACTGTGTGGCACAGTGCAGTGGCCTAATACATTTTTGTGCAAAAACTGTTAGAAGTCGTCCTAAATATGTTGACTAATTTGGAAAAAAATAAGTTTTACAAAATTCAGCCAAGCCCACCTCCCGTCGCTCATACATTCTAAATTGATTTGTTCCTCTACAACTGTTCGTTTACAACCAGCTAGCTCTTTCTAGAATAAACAACAGATGCGTGACTAGTTTAATTTAAATCGGCCACGCCCACAGCTCATACGACCCTAGATAGTTTTTTGCAAAAAATTCATTCTGTTCCGGAAACATCGAATAATTATTTTTTTTAATCGAAAGAAAACATTCCCACCTATTGTTTTATTGAAAAAAAAAAACAGTTTGGGGAAAGTGGGGCTACATTATATTTTTTACACTGAAGATAAAAAATAATTAAATTTTTAGACGCTTTTATACTTTGACATAACTTTTTAACGGATTATGATACCCCAATTTTTTTTTTCATATATAGAGAAATGCTGTACGTTTTAAATATGTTAAAGTCAAATTTTTTCCAAGAACATTTTATAATTAAGTGATCAAAAAATATGCATTTTGACACTAAAATTCCACTGTGTGAAAGAAATGCTGAATCCATACTATAGACAACGCTTGGTTTAAAACCTATGAAGAGGTCAACAATTTGGGTTTTATACCAGACGCATCGATTCAGATTTATAGCCATGTTTTGATTATAACGATTTTCTAGTTTTGTCATTTTTTTAGTGTCGCAGTTTTTAATATATTTTCTTTTTAAAACAACAACAAATACATTTTATTTGAAATTAATAGGTTTATTTGCAAAGAATATGAAATTTCTTGTACAAATAATTAAGCAAAAAAGACTGAAGGATACACTTTTTAAAGTCGGGGGATCGAAATTGACTTTTGACATATGGTTCCTCTACAGCTGTTTTGCTGGGGCTGGGGAGTGATCTGTCATATGATAGAAACTGTGAAAATTTAATTACAATTTGTCCCCCAATATGACCGATATAACGATATTTTCGAAAAGGTCGTGGAAACGCCAGCGAGACGTAATCCTCTTCGTAGCAGTAACTTATGTAGCAAATCTCATTTGTATACTTCTAATAGTTCGTGAGATATGACCGAATGAAATTTCGGTTTGGGGTGAGCGGTGCCACGCCCCTTTGTCTAACTAAGTTTTCATGTAGCCTTTGATAGAGGCCCTACAAACAGTACCACACAGAGAAATTTTCATTTACTTTAATTTTCATTTACTTTAATTTTCATTTATTTGGCCCATATAAAGTTGTTTTAAAAAGAATGTGATGTAGCCCACTTTTCACAAACAAATTAAATTTTCTTGTACAACCAATATATGCACCAAGTCTCGACTTTGTATCTATAATGGTTTATAAGATACAGCCATTTTAAAATGCAAGCTGTATGGGCAACGCCACGTCATTTTTAACCCCTTTCCAACAATCCTTTCTTAATGCGCGTACGTCATAAAAGGAACTTACATACTAAATTTCAAGGTAGCCTTTTGTGCTGGAAAGTGATCAGTCAGTCACTTATGCCTTTTTATGTAGATAAAGTTACCCCGCAAAGGGACCAATAATATAACGACGATTGCGAACGTCAGCTGTTTGAAAAGCTTTTGCTTTTTTGAAGCAGAGGTGACCGCCAAACAAATCAATATAATATGATAGCTTTGACTGGGTGCGAACCTAGATCGGCTGCACTAAGTTTATCTCAATGAAACATTTATCAGTTCACTTTATATTGATTTTTTTAAATTCCAAAACACAAAATTACAATTCTGCTAAATTGGTAATGAACTGCTATACCATGAAATATAACATTCTAATAGTTTCAATTCAAATTCTACCAGTAAAAATTGTAGGGATTGTTGGCTTACTCTAATAACAATCATATGATGATGTAATGCCAAAGTATCCTTGTCGCTTTGTATTCATTCTGGCTAGAGGTATTCGCATAGACAGTCACATTTCCGACAACATAAACCAAAATATGTCATCATTAGTCATTGTTGACAGCGGCTATGGGAAATGTAAAGCGAACAAATTTTGACGATAATCCAGTTGATGGTGAATTAAGTGGATTAATTTCTATAGATTTCATATCGATGAGCCGCCCCTGTTACCGCACATATGCTGATGTGGCCGGGACACATTACACTGATATCTGTCTGGATTATGTTTCCGCATTGGAATGAATTATTGCTGGCCTTAGTAAAAAATGCGCATATAAATTAGTTTGTGGCTATTTTGCATGACTCGGGTTGAGCGCGGCGGTCCAGACGCTGTGTTCAGTGGATATGGTGGGAGAAGTCCGAAAAATGCCTTAATGGCCTCACAGATACACACACATGCACATCACTGCTTGGTTATCCCTTAATGGAGGGAAACAAAGGGATATTCTAAGAAGGAAGTGCTTAATTTGACAACAAATCTGGACTAAATAAACAATACGGAAGTGATGTGTAGGCGGTCGTTGTGTCCTCTTCAGGGGAACGATCTTGGAATTTTACAAATGCGATGATGCCCAAGAAGTATAATAAAAGATTTAAAGTTGTCATGTCCTATAAATTGACCCATAAAAATACCACACGTCCTTATTATTGGCATAGCTTTTAATGTTGTTGTCATAGTTGTTGTATGAAGGATACAACTGTATTTATTTATGTTTATTGTTATTTCGTTTCGTTTTGATTTGTTTGTTTACTTACTTCTGTTATTATGTTGCATCATCGCATTGTTTGTTGTTTCACCCCAGTGTGTAGCTCTTGATTACTGTTTTGCCCCAACTACTAGTAGATAGAGATGTGACTTTAAAATAGAAATAGAAATATTTTCTACAATCGGCCAAAAGGACAAAGCAGAGAAACGTATGTCAGTATTTCCTAAAACTGTTTGAAGATTGTGCAGAACACCATTTAAAATAATAATAGATATTTTTTCGTATTCGGGTTGTGTGGGGAGTGGAGTTGTTATGACGGACACTGCCCAAAGACCATCACTCTGTTAGGGCGAGCGGTTAGTATTATTGTACGAATACCCAGCAAACATTCTAAATGGGAGTATAGCTGAAAACTGAGTGTCATGGTAAAATTGTATCTACAGCGGTTATTTTACTTTAGGGAAATGATGTTTGGTCTCAAGCAGCTACTGCGATATGAAGGAAATGGTGGGTGCTGGTTACTACTAATTTACGTGTAATGTCTTTGTTAAAAAATTTAATGTAATAATCAACAGTTTGACAATTGGTGATTTTCCATTTTACTGTGGATTAAATTGCATTTTGCTATTGTCAAAAAGTTCAACCACAAAACGCGCTCAAGTTTAGTAACCACATTGTTTATATATCTTGTATTCATTTATCAAAAAATGCAAATATTTTTTGCATATGTGTATTTAAATCCGCAAGAAACGGCTGTGTTATTATCAAAAAAAAAAAGTAGTAAAAATTTGAGAAAATTTTGAATTTAGTATCACATTTTATTTCCCTACTAGATTTAATATTACCCAAAATAATGTTTTTCGTAAATAACACATTGCGTTGTACTAGGACCAAAATTTGGTCCTAAAATCAACAATCTGACTAATATAAATGCCCTGCACCTAATATAAGACAATGCCTTTTGTGCTGGAAATAACAACAAATAAATAAAACTAGGTTGTATTTACAAAATATTTTAACTTTCGAATTGCAATTACTTTACTATTATTATAATACAAATGAAGCCTTTACCTTTTGATTTAACCCTACATTAATAACCTACGTTTTTACGTTTTTCGTTCTTTCTCTCGCGAGTGTTTTTGCATCACGTTGATATTCTCATTTATCTCAGCCGTAAGCAGCAGCTTCCCGGTGGTGGTTGTTTTGTCTTAGTAAGTTTGATACTTTTTGAGTTTTGGCTATAGTAAACGTCTCAGAGACGTATGGTTAGCGTTTGTATGATTTTTTGGTTTAATCGAATTATAAAGAGCTAGAAAAAGACAACAATGGGAGCCAAGAAGAACTAAAGAAAAAGAGGTATTCTTCCGTTTGACCCTCTAAAATTAGGCGTATGTCAAAAATATAAATCGTTAAATGTTATAAGCCTATAGCGGGGAATATTAAAATGACATGTGCAAAACTTGTACTTGATTTTGCAATACATTGAAAATTTTATATATTTTTTATAATTTTATATTTAAATAAGAAAGAAAAGCAAAGTAAATGTGTTAATTTTAGTTTTAAAGAAAGCGGCAGCACGTTTTTAAGAATACTACGATATTTTTGTTCTTTTAATAAGAAGACAGAATTATTAGATTTTTTTTAAAAAAAAAAAATGAAAAATCTATTAAAATAAAAAAAATATATAAAATAGTTACAAAAAAGCTGTCACCATAAAGGAGAACTATGATACGTCTCATAGACGTATGGTTAACATTTGTGTAACTTCCAATAGGGTTATCAATGCAGGGTTAAGTTGTCGGCATATGCCAAATATCTGCTGGCAATATTGACTGGGTTATAGTTATCGTTTATTTCCACATCCTGTCCACGTGTTGGTGTCTAATGTTTCCACCAATGCAGTCGAAAGCATTGAGGAGTGTCCAGAAATAAAGAGAAGAAGTGTTGCTCACTAAGATTTCTACTTTATTAGTGTAGCGCGAAAAAAATTGTACCACTGGAGTAGATTAAAATAGAAATATTTCATATTTTTACGATTTACTTTAAATAACACGTAATCGATTTAATGCCTTAAGGTATGGTTATCTGGTTATAGCAAGACTAATTATCGTGTGGTTTTTTGCGTTTCATGCAAGGACAGTTATCGTAAGTATGTGACTTTGTATTTTATTGGTACAAATGTTAAAAAAAACAAGCTGTCGCAAAAATCATGTAAGCACTACGAGTACATAGGTTTGCAAAACCGATTCTTCTCAATGGATTTCAAAATATTACAAAAAAGTTATAACTCCCGCTATCGAAATGCTCTTGACACCTGCCCTGTTCTTTTCTTGCTTCAAATATTTACTTTGTTAGTCCAGTTTTTCATTGACTACGGCCATTATTGACAAACAAACTAAAATTCTTGTTATTATCATGCTGCAACACTTTCCTAGTATAGCACGTTTCTGACATTTCTGTGCCCACTACAAAGATATATATTGTATGGATTTTAAAAATTCCATCAAACGGACTAACTAAAGCTAAACATTACAACAATGCTATTACAATGCCAACACTTACTTTTTATGTGTAATTTTTACCTGTAACTTAAGTCTTCTCCATACGACGATGTTGCGAATATCTCAAGTTGAACACTTAAAAGTTTTTCAAATTATCGTTCGTTACCCATATGATACATACATATAAAGAACTTTTCTCTTTTATCATCATGATGGAATACAAATCATTTCATTAAATCATTCCCCCTTCCTTGCGCTGTTGTCATGACTGTAGCAAAATTTGCTGAGCAAATCACGGTCTCTTTGGTATCTGCACTACCTTTGATAGCATTTAGGAGACGTTTAAAAAAAAATATGAAAATTGTACATGTTTTCAAATTTACAGAAAGAGAATGACATTGATTTTCTTGAAATTGTTGTCAATTTATGCTGAATTCATTTCATTCATGCAATCTTTATTTAGATGTGACTCCCGTACGCTGCCGCTGGGTATTGTGTGTGTCCCTTTTTTGCCCTCCTGAGATATCTTTGAACGACAGCAGCTTTTGTTATTTCCTACTCTGCATGCGATAGACTTGGAATCGTACAGCCACATCACAATACTGCATGCGAGAATACATACATACATATGTATGTATGTACATACAGCCAGCAATTTATTGTGTGCCGCGCCACTTCCTCCGCAGCGGACTCCTCGGCTTGGTCCTTGCTCGTTTCTTCTGTGTGCCATTAAGACATTCAAATTGTTTGTGTAGTGGCAGTAATCATAGTCTCATAGTCCTAGTCAAGTTGTTGTAGAGGTTCGCTTCTTTCTTTTGTACAGTTTTTTTTTATTTCTTTTCAAACAAATATTTGTTTTTCATATGCAAATAAGTTGTCTTGTATTTTTCAATAAAAGGCGCTAAGGAATGTTGTCAAGCTTGGTGCGTGGTGTGTGTGTGTGTGTGTGTGCGAGAGTTGTTTGGTCGTCGTCGACTACGACTTCTTTATTTGAGTGAAACATACGTTCAATCTAACACGCAACAACATTGTTTATTTTCATTTATTATTTATTCAAAATAGTTTTAACAACACTAACAAATTGATTGGGGACTTTGCTTTATTTGCCTCAGAATGTTTGTAAGCCTCTGTGTGGGTCGCCTCTAACAAAGTACACCACTCATGATTACTAACATATTTATGTATGAATGTATGTGGGTTGGTGTGTGTGTGTGTGTGTGTGTGTGTGTGTGTGTAAGCTAATGATTGAGAATATACTGCTTTATATATAATAATAATTTGCATTCTGTCCCGTTTCATTTTGAAATTTTGCATTTTCGTTTAATTAATTGACATTTCCGTCAGAACAACGCACGGGTACCAACGGGTTGTGTGTTTCACATATGTACAATTATACGCGTGTATGTGATGTATCACACACACACAATGGTGTACAAACATACACAAATATTTGATTATAATTTTAAATATTTTGCAATCATTTCTCGCTCCACAAACGACAAACTAATGAAATATGCATGACTCTTGTTATGAAACTTTAAGCACCACATTTATAGGTAGTGGAAATAGTATTAATTATGACATGTTTGTTTTCGTTACCGTCATTAGTAGTAGATGTCTGTATACATTTGAGCAGCAGTGACATTTCCATTTAAAATTTTCTAGGACCAGTTGGCGGAATAATATGACACTTGGTGCAAAAATAATGTGAAATGAAATTACCAAAAGGAGAAATATTAGCAATTAGTAGAGGGAAATACGAATGGGAATACTCACAATCAATTTAGGGTGTTTGCCTCTATGTCAAATGTATAAGTTGCTTATATGTAATAGCATTCTTTAACTACATTGAAATGTGGCAAGTATTCAACCTGACATATACTTCAAAGTAAATAACGAATAACAATCTTTAAAAGTCCTCAAACATATCCACATTTGTTACATGCCAACGGAAATAACGTACATTGTTCATATCAAATGTTATAACAAAAAGTGAAGAACACCCAGTATTTAAACAAAAATCAGGTGTTGATATTGTGTACTTTGTTCGTCACAAGTGTAAGTGTAACATCTAGCAGTTTTTTCATTACTATATCTGTGATTACAGAGGATGCTGTACAACCCAGTCTTTAATGCAAAACAAAAGAATTACCATGAATAGTTCAAATTGTTTGAACGTGACAATTATTTTAATCACTTTCTTAAAAAAAATTACAATTATTAAATGTTCACAGAACAAATCTCTTTGTTTCCGCACGATTTTCGAATCCAAAAGAGTTACTTATATCTAAAGCGATTTGTTTTTGCAATCATCTGCCTCTCTCTAAGGATGGTTTTGCAAAAATTATTCATGTTCTCATAAAAATTATTGATTTGAAACCTTCATAAATTTTTCCTATGCTGTGATGCCTGTGTTTGCCTTGAATTTATTGTTGTTTTTATGTGTTCGCTTCACAAAAATCTAATAAATTTTAAAGTTGATTTTGAGAGTCTCTCCTCCCCATCACTAACATGCAACACACACAGCCAAGCAGACACACGAGCTGACACAGAATTGTAGTTAAACATTTGCGAGTTAAGTTCACTTAGAAAGTTCTTTTTTGGATTCCAACACAAATGCCGCCAACGCCACTGCAAATGCCGCTAACCGTACCAAAAACCTCAACACCACCACCACCATCATCATCATCGTCATCATCATCATCTCCATAACCATCGTTAGCGTCATCGCATTGTTGCAAACCCAGCTTCAATGGCAGCAGTGGCAATAGCAGCCACGTTGAGGGGAATATATGTATGTATGTTCGTTGCATTATTTTAAGCATAAATCCTTACACTCCAGCTACGACAGCAGCCAGCTACTTATTCGCAGTGCCTGTGTATTTGTGCACGCTTGTGAGCGGGGGGCTATGAAGAGATCGTTTTATTTCTGGTGTAATAACGCAAATCATGTAGCAAAACATATTTTTAGAAAAGTTGTGAAACATAAATATTTTTCACACATAATACTCGAAATTGCAGTAAAACCAAATGGAAGAACATGTTATCGTTTTGGATAAGCGCAAAAACCCAAATTTGGCAATTGACAGAGATGGCAAGTGAATTGATGGACCCATTACTGCCGCCCTGCCTTTTATTTGGAGACTTTAATTTTTAAATTGAAATTTGAGACCTTCGAATTCAACACATTTACCGCATGTGTAAAAATCGTGCAGTGGACAGACTCGTTTAAAGTCTATTCTATTGGTGCTGCTACGATATTCAAATCGCATGCACTGCATGTGTCAGGAATTCTTTAGTATTGAAGGCAAAATTCGCTACTTTCTATTGTATTGCCTGGGCTGCAGTTTACTCTGGCCGTATTCCACAACCCTTCCGTGCTGCTCGCCGACTGTTGCTGGCGTGACTGCTGTCGCTGTTGTTGTTAGCTAGTAAATTTTTGCAAAAAGATAGCCGCATAGTTTTGATTTCATATGAATAAACATAAATTGTGTAACAACAAGCGAGGATAACATCTAACGAAGCCGCACCATAGCTACCACTACCACAACTGCAGACCGCTACATACGCACACCTATGAAAATTCGTTGGCTTTGCAAGTGAAAATAGCACACACACAAAGAAACATATCGAAACCTTTATCTAACCAAATTCAGACACAAAAAGGAAAACGTCTGCATCAAACATCGCTTTTGAACCAAATGCAAAAAAGATGTTCAACATAAAAAAACCACACAATCAGATATATTAGGCTGTGTCAAAGACGAATCGGAAACACTCTGCCTGTTTATGTATAATTTGCAACTTCGGTGACAGTCCGAGCTATAAACTTGAAATTCGTTGAAACGTTGTTTTTTTTAGCAACAAATCTGCAAATTAGTTCATTTCCTTATAATAATAGCGCCACGAACCGTTGTGGTTTGACTCATAATTCTCTAGTTAGTATGTTATTCAGGTAAACACTTAGAAATAGGTCTAAATTCGTATTGTACTCATTAATTTTTATTACACACTGATGTTTTAAATAGCAATACAGCGGTTGAAAAGGACAACGATATTATAAAACATGAAATTTTTGGTCCTTTTGCAATAGTGACTAATATAATAAACGTAACCGAGCTATACGGTTATATCGTCCCCTTAATAAAACAATAGTGTATAATTTTTTTTGTGTTTTGAGAAAATCATCAAATTGGATGTCTATGAAATTTTCGAAGAAGAATTTATACACTATATTTTCCAATGAACTTTTGACGCACTTTGTGGAAGTAGATTTTGACGAAATTTTGACCAGGCATAGAATCAATGATGGTGTATAAGCACATACACTATTGTTATATTAAGGGGACGATATATCAATCTTACCTAATATCAAAACGAAAAAACCGAATTATTCGACACACTCTTTCTATTACATCCCATACAAATGACTGAAATTGCATGCATAGCTTTTTTGTACACGTATTTCGCGAAAGGCTTGCAAATTTGAGTCTTAAATGTAAATGGACTATATCGGCAGACGCCTTCTGGTACCTCCTATACAAAATTGCTAATGTTTGGAGAATTAATAGTTCTCCAATAACTTCCAAACGAACAATTGGAGGATATTTATATTTTGTCAGTTAATGTATCTCGTAGTATTACGCAAGACCTCAGAAAACCAAACAATTGGTCACCCCTAGTGGTACCTCCCAATAGGTAAGCGTATAGAAAACATTAATTTATGAAAAAAATCGAACAGGTTGTGGTGCTCCTACTGGTATCTCCTATACAAATTAGTAAACTTCTCAGTTTGTGCCGTATAAGACCATTGCAGTAACCCCATACAAAATTACCAAATGTTTGTAAACCTTTGGTCTTACGGCCAAAAGTCCTATCTCTAACCGTTTACGCCCAAGAAGCAGACAAATATTATAATAGTAAAAAGTCGGCTAATTTCAATAACTCAGGACTAGAACAATTTCATATTTAGGGTGAGGGCATTTATTGGTCAGTTTACCTGACTGAAATTTCTGTACTGGTTTATTTGTAATTTTATTGAGATTTTGTTAGTTGATATTTTAAAACGATTGTTCAATTTGATTGTTGCTACAAACGTAATGTACCGACAATACCAATTTCATAGTCGCGTCTTTATTGATAAAATTTATGTTTCTTTCGTAACTTTCCGGTAATTCCTATACAAATTGACCTTCATTAATATTCATCTCTTATCTTGTAAATAAATAACTGTGAGACATTACTTAATTGTCTATTTTATTAGATTGCGATGCTGGATAATTCTTGGGAAAGCCCAATGATTAACATACCCCATCTAGTACCTACCATACATCTTTCGAAAGTTGAAACTCTGCCAGTCTTAATAGCTGGTTAAGTAAGAGAACATTTTAGAAATTTTCCTTCGGTACTCTATACACATTACCGAATTAAGCCTTAAATTGTGTTATTTGTCTCTTGTTAAAAACTGCATTATTTTCTACCCTCATCATATAGTATTCGCATGTACTGGAAGGCAGGTGACTGAACACAAACAGTCTTAAAGTGGTTATGCTATGTGTTAGTCTGTTCATTTGACTGAAATTTCTGTACTGGTTTATATTTCGTCTAAACTCCGTATTTGTACGTCACAAACTGCAGTGTAAACTTAGTAGACATACAATTTCAATACTGCATCAACATATAAAAGAGCCAATGTGCTAAACAATATTTTTTAGTATTTCGTGTGGACTTTTTCATTCGTTCTTCTTTGTGTTCACCTTATATTCATTTTTTCGCCATGTGTTTTATAACATGTTTGCTTTTTTTTTCATTTATTTTTTTGTCGACTTTTTATTGTACGATTTCTCTGGGGTTTGCGGCAGAACCTTATTTTGTGGACAATATTTTACCTAAAATTCACACAAATAAACCTGCACAATCATGCAGTAAAAAGTGACTTCAATCTGTAGAAAAACTACACAGTACACACATTCACACAGTCCCACAGAGATACTCATATTTGTGCCAACGGATGTAAATCGCTAACATACGTATGCGAGTGTGATAGGCGTTTGTCGTATGAATCCTTGGGTACATTGGGAATGCCAATTTCTCCCTATTCCCGCAGTGAGAATGTTATTTGTGGGCGGCGTGTTCGTTAAATGTCCATCGTTCAGAATTACACTTGTATACGAACATACAGATTGCGTACCAATAAACATTACTTGGAATTGACCTAAAAACTGTGTTAAACATTTCTTTACAAATCTTGAAAATATGCAAAATTAGATCTGTCCAAGATATAGGACTATAACAGGCCTAACCTTATGTAGTAAGGCAAGGCTTTGGCCAGTGGCCTTCTATAACCCACCCTTCATTCATCTCATCTACTGTATTAGAATTTGCCAATGTGTTGGGCCATCGATATGGGCTTGTGTGCTTGTGTGTGTGTGCGGTTAAAGTCTACCTCAAGTGACAATTCATTTCTTGTCGTCATCCTTCAGACATTTTTACTTGACTCTATATTCGATTTATCCAAGAGAGCCAGTCCTTCTTTCGGTTATCTTGTTTTGTTTCGATTACAGATTTTTTTACCTTCAAACATTTTATATTACCTTTATTGCAGAGAAGTGAAAAAAGTCGATAAAAAAGGTTGAAACAACAAATCTGCCTTTTTTATGTCGACAATGTGTAAGTTTATCTTGACAAACAATTTATGCATGTGAATGTGTGTGTGTGTGTGTGTGATTTTAGTTGATTTTTTCTGTATATTGTCAAGTGGATAGTTAATGAAGTTTTCGGTTATATTGCATCCACAAGATAAATATTGAGTTCCACACTCCTAGGATGTATGAAATTTTTATAAAGCGTTTGTTTAAATCCTATCTGGTTACATTACGGTAAAGCCAGCAACGTGAGAAATTATTACAAATGAAATATTGTTAGGTTAGACTGCGAATTTCACAGCAGCACTTTGCAAGTCGTTCATATGATTAACGATTACACCCAAATACAAAAAAAAATATTTTTCAAATAAGTTTTCACATCAGGCACAGTTTTTTAGTTATTTGGATTTAAATTTTTTCCGCTTTCTAAATTTTGCATTAAAATACATTTTGCATATATGTAATAAAAACTTTACTTGATCCAACAGAATATTTTCCAAATACAATAACCGATACTAGTAAAGCTTAAAACATGAAAAATGAGAAGCAAAAATATGTATATTAGAAAGTTTTTTATTTTTTTTATGCTGAATATCCTTGCAGTCTCCTAAAATGTTCCAGGGGCAGTCAGCGAATATAATAAGCATATTTTTTCCTTCGTAACGCTTTTCTTAAGTTAAAATGTCTTTGTGGAACCTTTCACCATATTCATCGGACACGTCGCTGCATCATTTATAAAAGAAATCCAAAAAAGAGGGAAAAAATGTACTTTCGAGGACATGTTGCATCCCAATTTTACGTAGAATATTAAAAAGAGAATAGGGTGATTATAAAACAGAATAGGGCGATAATTGCAGCCGAAAAGGCATGTTGCTGATGTTGCCACCTGTTTTTACTAAAATTTTTAAACAATCACCTCCATCCATAATAATGGGGAATAAAACTTATTTGCAAATAGCTAAAAAACTATGCCTAATAGAAAAATTCTGATTACGCATTTAAATTTCCCATGTCAAAAACTCTTAGAAACACATGAAAAAACCCTTGTAGAACAGTGTTATTAAAGACCACGAAAATCACATAAGGATTTCGCTTTTGTAAAATTCTCGTATTATGTCCCTAAACTTTTTTGCTAACCCTCCATGTTTTGAAAACCTTCTAGTATTTACAAAATAAAATTTTCATCTGTTACTTTGAATATGGTTGTGCGTATGCTTTATACACATACACACACATACATGTAATCTATGACTTTTCGATATGAATTTTTGTAATACGAGTATACGTGTGTTAACACAAATTCATTCCAGAGGATGCAATGGGTAGCTACTTATAGTTTATGCCAAAGATTTTCTGTGGTCCTGTCGCAAAATCTTGGCGATATGATTATAAATTTGCATATACGCTATGTTTCTTAACCAACAAATTATGAATTCGATATTTATTATTCATAAAGTTAATCAAGGGACATAATGATCTAACCCAGACTCAGGTCATATACAGCTAAGTATATGATATCTGAAAGTGGTAGTGAATAAAGAAACCCCGCTACTCTCAGTTTGAATTATGAATGCCCTCCATCTCGTAGGTCCACATTTAAGTGGACATTATACGAATATGTGTCCATTTTAAAGTAGCCCTTATTTCCTTCAGAGGAATAATTTAATTGAATTGGAGATGATATACCTCAGGAAGGTCTTCATGGACAAGCCTGCATTTATTACAGCCAACAGATATGACCGAGATGAGCTCTCTTAAAGGTACGAACTAGATGGAAGACGATGTGTGTTTGGTCCATAGGTTATTAGGAATCAAACAAATCACGCCATTGAAAATATCAAATACGAAATTAGGGACCTACATCCTTTGTAAGGTTTGTATGCTTCGGCAAACAATTCGCCTTATCAGCACTAACCTTTTAAGAAAGCAACCAACGATTGTCTTGTGTGTGTGTGCGTGCGTGTGTTTACGTTGGGTTGGTCGATGGTGGTGGCGTTGGCCGGCTAAGGGTGAATGAGCGAATAAGGGTACCAGGACGTAGCACACTACTAACTGTTAAGTTGTTGTTGTTTTTTTTTTTGGATACACAGTCACTCGCTCGTACATCTATCGTTGTTTGTTAACATTCCTTTGTACATGTGAAAATTGTTAAGATTGTTAAGATCATAAATGTAAGGGTGTGTTTACGACACACGCCATCCAGAAGGTGAACTTTGTGATGGCCCCGACAGTCATTGAATTGCCAATTATCGAAATCCGGTGATTGGAAAGGCCGAAAATAGGAAATAAAAACGACAGCAAAAACAACAAATATGTTAGCGTGTGCGTGGGTGTATATTGGCGCGAAGGGAAGCAACGTATCAAGGGGGGTGGTCAAGTGTCAATCAAGTCCATCTGAAACAATGTCACTAAAATATCTACATTGTGTAGTGCCAAAATGGACTAATTGAATTTTAAATTTCTTAATACGAACATTTACTTTAATCTATTGGGGCAGATGAAAAATCTTTTTCGAGCGAAGACATTTCAAGTTGAATAGTGAGAAAAACTGACAACAGTAAGGAAAAGCTTATTTTAAATACATATTTATAGTAAATGTATGCCAAATGAGAAGAAAGTAATTATTTCAAATTATATGTTTATGAAGATCAATACACACAAATATTGACAACTATAGCTTTGAACTTAAAAAATCGCGTCTATGTTGTAAATACAATAAATAGCGTCAGCCTTCAAAATAAACAATAAAATAATGTACCCCTAGCTAAGCATTCTAAAAATGTTGTGTTCACACACACACCATCGGCAATTCTTACGTACTCGAAAGTTTTGTTTGATTCAACACGATTGTTGGGAGAGTACAACATTTTCACCGTAAGATTCCTGTACGACCGCACGAAACCACACCATATTGTTGTGTGCGTGCGTTTGGTTATGCCTATCACTGTTTTTAGGGAACATCATTGATTTTGGCCGATGTAGTGTAGAATCAAGAAAAAAACTACAAAGGTTTTAATAAATTTAAAATGAAAACACTTCAAAAGGCATATCACAAAACGCCAAAATTGTTATAATTGCCTATCGCATGTTGTGCAAATGGAAGTGTTTAACACTCTTAGTAATGGACTGCATTTTCTTTAGTCTATGATTGATTACCGAAGTAGGATAAATTAACTAGGATAATTAACTTTTAATAACAAATGGGACTTTTGGGTACTAATTGAGCAATGACACACTTATTTTTAAATGTGGTCTTTGTTCCAATTTCATGCATAATTTTGTTATATCCATCATACGAACAGATTTGCTCTTTATGGTATGGGCTATCATCAACGATTGGTTGGAATAGAACAAATTCAGACATAATGGAAAATTTTCAACCAAAAATTACAGCATTTGTTCAACTTCCCCTACTGGTTTCAAAGAGGAACTAATACATTGGCCGCATAGCTTGCAAATGCTAAAGTAATTTGCTCGACAGTCTGCTGACTGCTTCTAATCGAAACATATTTGGCCCATCAATGTTGATTGACGCCAAAAGGATGTTGAGGAGGTTTATCATTGTTATATGATTACTACATAACTAATCAGTTTTAGGCAATTTGCCTCAGGGATTTTATGAATTGGGGCCAGGATTTCAACGAGTTTCAACAAAATGTTTACACTCATTTCAATTTGTAATCTGCCTAAGAAAAAGCATTCGTTTTTGGTGGGGGCAATACAGTGGTGGTGGGGATGCAAAAGTCCTTAAATATCCTTGAAACCTTTTAAAGTGTATTGCGGCCTATTGGTCAAATTCAAAACAAATCCTGCCAAATATGAAGCCCAAAAAAGTTTTGCATATTTATGAAATACAACAAAAAAAAAATCATTTCCAAACCATCCAACAACAATAATAGCAACAAAACATTGGAGATTTGGTGATAGTCTTTTGTTATAAAGTTAACCAAGTTGAATATTAAAAAAGAGTATTTGTGCAAATCTGTGACCCAAAAAGTAAAAAAAAAAATGAAAAAAAGGATTTAATCTCTTTTTTTCATATTGCTCCTCACTTTCATGAACGATGGACGAATACATATACATACATATGTCCTTGTGTGTGTGTGTGTGGTGGAGGTTTATATTTTTTTATTCTGATTTCCTAATATATGGACACAATGTATGCGGTTCAATGTGATATAGCAATGGAAAAATCATTTCCATTTCCATATTGTTTTCATCTATGGCATTCGACCGAAACAGGAAAACTGTGTGTTGCCCCGCTTCCATTCACATTGAAGTCATCCAAAACATTTGTGTTACCCACCCCGCCACCAAAGACCCTATGAAATGTTAATAATAATATTTAATATTATTATTACAATTCTCTTTTTTTTTGGGTCGTGCTTTATATGTATATGTGATTGCAATTGAAATTTATCTGCCTCTAAAAGACCGGCCGGACGGGTGGGTCAACAGATCTCCCAACTCGGGAGCAAATATCAAACTATAAAAAAAGTTAGACTTAAGACTTATTTGAGGGCTGTACTCTCTCTTGCTCGTTTACAGTTTGATGTTTATATTTCAGATGTGTTTTGTACTATTAACATATGACATCGTACTAAGGACATTTAATATATGCTTGTATGGATGCAGATAAGTAGATGATGTAAGTAATAATATAATGAGAAACGGCAGAATATAATCGAGTATCCATTCATATAAAGAGAACGTGAATACAGTATACAAAGTTTTGATAACAACTCATATTATTTAACGAGAATTTGCTGTAATTGACAATGACTGTAGAGAGTTAAGTCGCATGTCTATTATGATTAACACCAACTATAGTGAAAATAAATAGTTACGTAGCCGACACTATTTACTTTTCCAAATATTAAATACATATCGTCGGAAAGGCCGCAGTTTCTTCTTTCCAAACCCGCTAAGAAACTAAAATTCGATTGAATATCAACCACGTTACTGGCTTACATCCTTAAGGATAGGTGCATGACCATTGTAAATCGTTGATGACATTTAGGGGACCGTCCATACAAATCGTCGACGAAATTTCCATACAAGTGTCCGCTTTGTCATGCACGACCTGATGAGCGACAATGTCGGTCAAATTTTCGTTGATGCCTATACAAGCGACCTGTCGCCCATACAATGATGCACGACATGATGGGTGATAATGTCGGTTAAATTGTCACTGATGACTATATAAGCGACACGTTGCCTACACTATCATGCACAACCTGATGGGTGAAAATGTCGGTCAAATTGTCGTTGATGCCTATGTATGTCTTGAATTATCATTCAAGCCATATTAGTATGACTTTGTATATACATTGGTGCCATTTTAAAAGAATGGATTTTTAGCTGTTTTTAAGCTTTTTATTAGTATGACGAATTGTTAATACTTTTGGAAAACTACTGACCAAGAGAGAAGTGAAGAATACAAACTTTTATACGGCATTCGCCTTTAGTGGAGATTTCAGACTATAATTTTTTTACGTCAGATTTCATTTTTTTGTTCCCATTATCATAGCAACAATTTTTTTCCTTTGATTTTGTTGAATGTGTTTGATGCACGACAACATTGGTATTTTGTCGGTCAGCTTGTCGTCAACCGAGTGTTTTTACGACAAGTTCATCAATATTTCACATTCTTCTTCCTTAGATTTTGTTGATTGTGTTTGATGTACGACAACATTAGTATTTTGTCGGTCCGTTTGTTGTCAACCGAGTTTTTCACATTTTGTCTTGAGGACAGCGTTGACGACAAAGTCGTGTATGACAGAACTTCCTACTGGGACGTAAAGGTACGAAAACCCGGTTTTTACCCGTACCTCAGTGATTGAGAAATTTCAAAAACAGATTATTGTTGTACTCAGCAGCGTCTACCAGAAAAATTATTATTACGTCCCAGGTATATCAACTTCACTTTATTTTGTCGCACTGTGTAATTATCAATGAAAAAGCGTAAAGTTACTTTATATATTTTAAATAGAATATTCAAAATACATACTCATTGTAATAATATTTATATATATTTGAATACAATATCTGGGTACAACATTCGGTAACTCATTCATCTAAGACCCCAAGTTTTTTGCACTCTTTACGTGATATTTCACTATGAACACACTCTACAACGTTGTATTGCCTTTGTAAGCTCAATATTTCATAGTATCAATAATTTTAGCTTGCTAATCCAAAATTCATATTTTTTTTCGCTGTATGTTATGATCTCCAAAGCGTATCAGTCAGTATTACTGTCAATCTCTGTTCCCATATCTGTTCAGGGTCAATAAATTGCATTAAATTTTCAATAATTTCTGCCATCACGTGAATGTTTGCTTTGAACTTGCTCTCGTCTGTGGCATGGTGGTCGTCGCAGACAAGAGCGGATGCAAACAATCACTCACAAAATTGTTTTTCGTCCAAAATGTCAGCGTTAATTCGTTTATGTTCAGTATTTCTGTAAGATTCGTCTTGTGGTGCGGTGGAAGTGTAATTTGCGCTGATTTCAAAAGTGATTTGTTTTTTTTTGATACCATCGATGTATATATTATACAAAAGCCTAAATATTATACAAGTGCAGCAAGTAAACATTCAGCTTGTGCGAAATAGATGACAGTCTGTGTGGAGGCATACCTCAGAAAACTTTTATTGCGAGGTAATGAGCAACATGTTTGTTGTAGACAAATAAGCAATTAATGTGTTTGAAAATAAATAAACATTTTGTACATTAGTCAGAGGTAAGTTATTCCATTAAAAAAGTGCTTTCTCAAGAATTTTAATTGCATATAGAACAAAAATCTAAATGTTTTGCAAAGAATCATTTCAAAAATCAAAAAAAAAAAAATAATAAAAATGATTTTTTATGCTGGGCGGAATAGTAGCGACACGTTAGATTTACATATGAGGCAAATTCTCTTTTAATTTAACATAAACAATGAACTTGAAAACCCGATTAACATCAATTTTAAATATGGAAAATCTTTTACTACAGGAATTTCACTATGATAGAGGATTTTTAACATAAATAAGGTTTTATCAATCTACTACTAGTCAAAAATGCTAAGTATTTGTAACTTTTCATTTTCATATTCATCGAAATTTTACGTATTAACTTTTATGTATAGCTTGTATATTTTATATTATTTTTATAAATTGCTAGTAGAAGCATTTAATCGCCGAATTAACTACCGCTAAAATGGTAAGAAAGCAATTACGTTCATTTAACATTTATTCAGCTATCTACAGCCAACAGTGGTCCGCAGGCTCGCTGCTGGGGTAAGTGATTCAAAAAAAATTCAACATTCAATGCCATCTTCACCTAATTGTAACAAAATCGTATATATGGAATTTTCTAGACATATCATCGCGAGGAAAGTAACACCACACGCGCTTGTTCCACATTCAACACAAAAACAGACACAAGTGCAGACAGAGAAACAATGTTCAACGTTTGTTGAGAGCACGATTATTGGCAGAGCACAATATTTTCACCTTGTCTACAGCGCTAACGCTTCTTGTGCGACCGCACGCACCATATGGATGTATGTGGGCGTTAGTTTTGCCTGTCACTGTTCTAGGAAAATCATTCCATTGCAGCCGAAAAGTAAAATGAAAAAACTAGCACATAAAATTCATTCCAGTTATGTTAAGATCAACACCATTACCGACATATTCGGCATAAATTGATTCGAAAAAGTATATTTGATTAGAAGAGGTGCCAAGTTGATAACAGCATTTAAAAATTACCACCAAACGTACGTAGGCGCAATGTATCGTATTTAAAAATGCAAGAAAAATAGCCAATTTTATGGCTAAAAAAACAACTTACAGCTTGATTAGCATTCGTTTTACTTAATTGTACATCTTTTGGTGTCCAAAACTTTTTGGTTTTCATTAAATAAGCCAAAATATTGCCAGTTTTACCACGTTGGAACTTCTTGTCTGGTATATGTACTTTTTGATTGATTCATTGAAAACATGTGACGTGTATCCGCGTATATCGTTGCTCACAAAAAATAACAGACCAAGTTGGTACAGGATGGAGCGCGGTAATTTGCTTATTTGAGAAGGGAATAAAAAAGTATGAACCTTAGAATTTATTTTATATTTTAATTATATTGAACAGTAAGGGAATTTGTAAATTACATGATTTTAAATAGTGTATCTAATAAATGTCGACCTTCGCTATCCACACACTGCTGCATACGTTTTTCGATGTTTTCATGAACTCTAACAATATGGCGCTCCACACAGTGACGCGGTCCGAATGCAGAGGTCTCTGTAAAAGTTCTCTGGGGTTTGTTTCACTCCAGTACCGCATATTTTATTTGTTTACACACCCACTGAGGTGAAAATGTGCCTCATCAGAAAATAACACAATTGCGTCACGGGGTATAGTTGGAAGAATATCTTCACAAAAATACCCCTCCTCATGTGTCCAATGTATGATGGCAACTGAAAGGCAGACGAATACAAATCTCCCGTCAGCCACTATAAGCCACGCATACTCACCACGCTCTTCGACCAACAGTGCCGCCACAGCCTAAAGTGCAAAAAAGGCAAATTACCGCGCTCCAACCTGTATATTTTTCAATATTTTCAGTAGATCAGTTAAAGTTTCAAATCGTTACTGAAAAGTAGTACAGTAGTCGATTGGGAAATAAGGCCATATGGTTTTATTACCAGCTTGGTTGTGCTATTGCACAACATATTAAATTTTCCGATCAAAGTGGAAATAATGACATATTAATGAAAAATGCGACTAAAAGTAATGAAAAAGCATGATGTAGTTGATGAAATGGGGGTGGGGTTATATATGCAGCTAGACTAAGGCGCGCAAAACAAACATACTAAATACATTTTATTCAAATAATTTTCAAAAGTGAAATAATGCAACAATGTCTTTATTTCACACCCTCCCATTAGATTGGGAAATGAGGCCATATGGCTTAATTACCTATGGCTTTATTGCACGACACCTTTTTTGGGTTACCAGGGTTGGTTGCCATGGTAGTTAAAACTAGTGCTCGCCATTTCCCGGGAAACGGTATTCCGGTTTCCCGGTCCGGGAACGAAGAAATTAATATTATTTTCATTCATTTCACAGTGGTTGCCGTCCATACAAAGAGCGGCCCAAATAGAAGGAGTTATCATAGGTGAATAATATTTGCCACATCTCACAGTCTCTTTAAATGACACCAAAATCTAAAATTTAGTTAAAATCTGTGAAAGGATTCAAGGACCTCTCTTAGATCCTGACAATTTAAATTTCATAGTAGGCACACCAAATTCGGCATATCCATTGATTTCATCAATGTATGACTAAATCTACAGTTTTGGTCAATGTCGAACAAAGAATTCAAGGACCTCTCTTAGAGTACACAATCAAAGAAAAGACATCAAAACAGTGAGGCCGCTTTGTTCTATTGAAGATAACTCAACATACCGCAAATTTCCGCAGCTGAAATTTCCATCGTATAATCTGTAAATATTGGTAAACATTTTACAAAAAATTTGGTTGTCAACTTTGATCGACTTCGCAACTAAAACTCTAAATGAAATTTAAGTCTACACACGAGTTAGTACCGAAATAGGCACATATATTAGATTAATTTAATAAAATAGACACAACATGCTGAGTTTTTAATTCTTTTAAATAATACTTAGTTAATACCTTTCTTTACAATATTTAATTCTTCCATTGTTTAATCAATCTTTTTTAAAGAGGTTTATACGTTTTATTTTGGACCTTCACTTGGCAGTTGCTCACGCTCCGAAACAAAATTATTTTCATGGTCTGCCTTTTGCAGCTATTCTTAAAGAGGACAGGTGAAATATAGCAAAACGAAAAGAAATTTGAAAGAGCAAAATCTATTGTGAGATGGAGTTGACACAGTTTTACCCAGAATTTTGACTTGATTTTTTAATTTTTGGCCAATGGGAACGACCACTGTGCATTTGTGTGAAATTTTTCTTTTTTCCAGCCTATCCCGGGACGGCGTTTCAAAAACATTTTCTCAAATGAGTTGGCAATACTAAGGAACAACATTAGTAGAACATTTCCACGAACTTTTGTGATATTTGATGAAAAACTGCGGAAATGCCAGTCCGGTAGCAAAGAAATTTATATTATTTTTACCGTTTTCTCATGTATCACGGACCGGCGTTTTTAAAATACCTACTCAAATACGTCGCGAGTTCCCGGTACAAACCTAGAGCACTAGTTAAAACTTAATTTTGACGTTATTTCCTAATTAGAATTAGGCCGTTGTTACCACAGCTATATCTCCACCATCAAGGCAAAAGTTGACATGTCTATTTTTATACCTTTCACCATGCGCATGAACTGAGTGAAGGGTATATTCATTTTGTTCTTCCATTTGTAACGCCCATAAGGAGGCGTGGTAGGTATGACAATATATATATATGAGCAGCATCGAAATCTAAGTCGATTTAAAGGTGACCGTCTGTCCGTCTGTTCCCGCGATTACAGCCGCAGTTTAAGAGATATCGAGCTGAAATTTGGAATGCAAGCGGAGGTCAAGTTGTAAGATGAGCCGGATCTGTCAAAAACTACTCCCACCTCCCATACAAACTCCCCCTTTTTGTCCCTACGATTACAGCCGTAGTTTAAGGGCAATCAAGCTGAAATTTTGTATGGGAGCGGAGGTTGAGTAGTCAATGGGAGCGATCGGTAAAAAAATACTCCCACCTCCCATACAAAATCCCTCTTTTTGGGGGTTTCCGTATGTCAGTCCAGCAGCAGTAATTTAACAGCAATCAAGCTGAAATATTGTACGCAAGCTTTGCTGCCATAAATGGGGGTTGAGTTCAAAGATGAGCCCGATCGGTCAAAAACTACGCCCACCTCCCATACAAACTCCCCCTTTTTGGGGTATCCCTACGATTACAGTTGTTGTAGTTTACAGTTGTTGTATGCAAGCTTGCCTATACCAAGTGAAGGTTGAGCAGTAAGATGACACAGATCGGTCAAAAACTACTCTCACCTCTCATACAAAATCCCTCTTTTTGGGGGTGTCCGTATGTCAGTCCCCGCGATTACAGTAGTAATTTAAGAGCAATCAAGCTCAAATATTGTATGAAAGCTTTTCTGCTCTAAGCGGAGGTTCAGTATTAAAATGAGACCGATCTGTCAAAAACTATTCTCACCTCCCATACAAACTCTCCCATACAAACTTTCCAACCTTCCATACAAACTACCCCTTTTAGGAGGTGTCCGTCTGTATGTCCCTACAGTTTATGAGCTTTCGGCTGAAATTTTGGTATGTAAGCTTCTGTCCAGAAGCAGAGGTTTAGTTCTAAGATAAACATGATCGGATTTATACTACTCCTACATCCCACACAACTTCCCATTTTTGGGGAGTTACAAAATTCATAAAAATTAGCTCCAACTCATAAACTTATCGGTAAATCGAATAAAATCGATACAAAATTACTGACAAAATGGATGTGTGAAACTAAAAGTAACGTCCAGTCTCACCAACTCCCCTGTTTTGTGGTACAAAGTTTTGTGGTAAAATATAGTTGTATTGCAAATAACCAGTTTTACCACCATTTTTACAAATGGTGATCTTCGGCATAGCCGAAGATATCCGCCTTACTAGTTTTTAATGAATGAGTTTTTGATTTGATACAACTTTTAGAACAAGTTGGCAAAGGATAATATGTCTGTCATAAGTGACAGTCCATTGAATTGCTTCCTTAAAAAAGCCGTATGTGTTCATGAGGTTTCGAAAATTTAAATCCGCTTCCTGTAAAATTATAATAATACGACATATTAACTTTTGACAAAATGGTATAAATATATCCGATTCGGAGATAAAAGAATACGTTTTTGTTGTCAGTTCGACAGTCTTTTTTTTACTTAATAAAGACGCTCCATCAACAGTGGCAAGTGTCACTTCGTTAGATGGCTTCTTAATCCAAATATTAATTGAAAACTCCACTGCTGCCATGTGATGGCAAATAATACTGCGCAAACTATTCCAGTTTCATGTTTGTATAACCAAAAGGTGGCCCTAGTTAAAAACGGTCTGTATAATGGTCCAACAGTCAACTGCAATTTGTGTCGCGGACATTCGAATGCAAATAAAGTCTTTTTCGCTGTTATCGCTCTGCTGTCATAAATTAGTCGCCTCTACGTTAAATTGAATTTTTTCGTAATTTTCATTTTAGCCGAGCAATAAACATTTTCGTAAATGAGTTCATGGGCTACATGGCGAACGCCCCTTAATGTAGTAGGTGATGTAGCCCGAGACGGATGCGTGATGCGCCGGGTATATGTTGGGGGCTCATCACATTTTCGCATAAATTGTTATTAAAATGTTCGCTTCAACATTTTATTTTATTTATTGAAGAGAATGTCATAAGTTGGATACTTTTTTTATTTCTCATTTGCCTTAAATTCTTCCATAATGAGAAATGAATTGGGACAGTTTCAAATGTTGCTGGTGTCGTTGTTGTTGTTGGCGCTGCCTACGATGCTGTTGCTGTCGATGCCATTGTTGCTGGTGTTGGCGCTGATGTTGTCGTCCCAAGGGAATAACAAAATTAAATTGTAATTTTCCCTCCGCTCTGTCCCCCATTCCAAACGAAGGCAGTTTCACTTTTCATTTAGTTTTATTTCTTTGGAACATTCTTTTCGCTATTATCATTTTCCTCTGATTCTTTGTGCTCCCTTCGTCGTTTTGCTCCCTAGTTAACATGATGACATCTTGGCTAGAGTTAAGAAATATTCGTACATATGTTGTGTAAAAATCCGGTTTCATTCGATTATGATATAAATAACTTTGCTACATTTGCTACATTTCAGTTCATGGTAGACTATCGAATAATATGGTTTGAAAGTATTAAGATGCCAAAAACCAGTTTCAGTCTTTTCATGTTTATCATTTCGATATTAGCAAATATGGGGCAGACATCAACCGGTTTGCCAGTTTGCAGTTTCATCCCTGTAATTGTTGACGTGACTTTGTTTATCAACGGGAAAAATGATTCAAGTTTATTTCCGTATCCTTGTTAGTGTTGGCCCCTCGTTCTATCTATTGCATTAATTTTGCATTACAAAATGAACATTTGTTCAAATCCGCATGGATGTAGTTATCCATGTGATTCTGACCAGGAATCAAATGCGTATGTTGGGCGACAGTAACTACGGACACATGTGTATGTGTGGGCGTGTTTATACATGGATGTACCACTTTCTTTTATGAATAACAAATACATGTTGGAGTTATTCCTTGTTTCCCAAGATTTGCCATTGAGGAATATTCCAATCCCACAGAATAATAATAACAACGGCTACGGCGGACCATGACATTTTGTTGTCAATAAATAAAGAAGCGAAATGGTAAGAAAATCAAGTAGAAAAACGACATCATGTTGTGAAATGACAGACGAATAAATTGGTTGACAACTAACTGAGTTATTCTCCTCCATTGTGATAGTTACTTTCGTTTATCCCCTCTTCTGTCCACAGCATCGTTTCAATTCATTTTTTAATACTATCTGCTTGTACTTATTATTATGTAATTTGGGGGTTTTTCCCTGTACTACTACAACACTACATATCAGTACAATGGAAGAGAGAGAGGGAGAGAGAGAAGCGAGCTACTGTGTGGGTTAGTGTGTAACTTTAATAGATTGAAGGTTTCGGGAAACTGCAGGGGACTTGGATTGGTAGTGAATCCACTTACAATAGGGCAAACACATTCACTGTCAATACTCTGACAGGCAAAACAAAAATGTTCGCTTGTCAATGCCAAAGAGAGAAAATTGTAACAAATTAAATTTTATTGTTAATTGTAATCGATTTTCGGCACATAGTAAATGAGAGCGCCAACAAGCGAACGAATATTGTGCGAACAAGCTATGCAAGCTCTTACTACTTGTTGTCGTCAATTAAAAAGTCGTTAATGGAAATTCCTTTTCGGTGCACGTACGTATACATATTATTAATACAGGTACACATTGTTCATACGCCTGCACGATATGTATTTACAAGTACTTTCTGTATCCACCGGCATTGGGAAAAATATACTACATATATAAGTATTTAAGAGGAGTTGTGATCGATTGGTATTGAGCGAAATTCAGCAGAAATAAAAAACGAGGATTTGTATTACGTATCAATTTGTGAACATGCTTTGAAAGTGCTAAACCCCCTAAGTGATCGTCAAAACCACTTCATAGAAAACTGCGTCATCGTTTAGAAGATTGCTATATAATTTACGGCAATGTCTATAATAAATTGATTAAAATTGTTTTAAAAGAATTTACTTCCGATCGAGAATAAACTTTAAATGGGGAGACTATTATGATGATGATCATGATCTTAAAGCACAGTTCTACTATCTATATCTATATTCTATATATGTATATACAAATTGTGGCAAAAATGTATAGTAATTCATCAATTGAGAACGGCTGGGCCGAATTTGCTCAAATTTTTTTTGAGTTGTTCGTATTTGCCATGAGAAGGTTTATGTGAAAGAACATTTTGGGAAAATCCTCCAAAAAGTCGGGAAATTGGAAAAATCGGAAATTGTTTTTTTGTATGGAATTTTGTGTGCAATAGTGACGAATGGCTTTTCTAAAGGAAAAATAGAAAAGTTTTTTTTGGAAAATTCCGGAAAAATTAGAGAAATTTTAATTTTTTTTCTTACGAAATTATGAATTCTGTGAAAAGTTTCGGATAGTTCCTTCGAAATGACTTTCCGAATAGAAAAATAAAAAAATTATCGGTGGAAAACTTCCGGAAAAACACAAAAAAATTTGAAATTTTCGGCAAAATTTTGCAGTGTATAAAAATCTCAAATTTAGTTTTTGTGCAATAGTTCCGTATCGTCTTTTCGAATGGGAAAACAGAAAATTTTGGTTGGACAATTTTTTCAGAAAATGATTTTACGTGTAAAAAATAAGGATATTTGCTTGACACTTGCCTCCTATAACATCGTGCAATAATTAATCAGACAATACACAGTTCATTCATGCCAAGGTGTATGCTTCTAAATTTGCTATCCTTCAATTCCCTGTGTGTGCGCCGCATTTCGGGAGGCTTGCCAAAGTTTAAATTTGCTTGAAAACGGACTCAATGTTCGCCGATGTGACCGTTTCTGCGTCAGCCATTCAAATTCTTACATTGTGCCAGCTCATGTGCGGCAATCTGCTGACATTGGGAATGCCAGCACCAAATCATATGATGCAAGATGCATTCATAATCAAGATGAGCTGACCGAAAGAGATCGAACAAATGTGCCGCTGTTAAATTCCGACTACAAGAACGTGTACGATTCGCTGATAAAGGTTGTTGACGATGAAACAGAAGGCATTTACTTTCCCGATGCTCCCGGCGGGACAGGCAAGACATTTTTTTTTGTTCATTCTGGCGACAATTCGGTCAAGACATTAAATAACGTTGGCCGCTGCACCCTCTGGCATGGCTGCCACATTGTTGGAAAACAGTCCAACTGCAAATTCCGCTTCGAAACTGTCGATGAATTTTCTCGCGGTTGAAAAGTTAAACTACACATTGTCTAAGAATTCGGCAACATCGAAATTGATGCGAGAATGCAAGATGACGAATAAACGATCTTTGGAAGTAGTAGTAATAGTCATGAAGGATTTACGAGGTGATTTAAAACGATTTGGTGGGGCTTTGATATTGGTCACGAAATCTTCTGTTGCCGATTTACTTATACCACGCTTGAAATCGTCGTCAATGTCAGGAAGTTGAAATTGACCACGAACATGAGAGTTGCCTTACAGAACCTCCCATTGTCTGCTGAATTCTCGAGACAACTGGTGGCACTTTGCAATGGCTAAATTTGTGTTGATGTATCAACTGAAGTGTTCCACGCCGTGCAACAAAATTATAAAAATCTTGATTGGAATTATCAACGGGAACTACTAGCAGCGAAGAATAAGGACTTCAGTAGCTTAAATTTAATTTCAGAAAGTCAAACCGCTGGAGAACTGCATGTGTACAAATCTGATTACAGCGTGACCAGCAAGGGATGAAGCGACCAACAATCCGACCAAATTTTTCAACTCGCTTGATGTGCCGCATAATTTATAGATGAAGGTGGAATCGATCATAATCATATAGCGGAATCTGAAACAACCGAAATTGTGGCGACGATCATCAACGGCAAATTCAAAGAAAAGGAAGTCCTTATCTCACGAATTCCAACTGATTATCAATTCCAATTGGCTTTGGCAATGACAATCAATAAATCGCAAGGCCAATGGTTGGAAGTTTGTGGGATTAATATCGAATTTCCCTGTTTTTCGTGCGGTTAGCTGAACGTTGCCTTTTCGCGTTTTAGAGAACCGCCTTCGTTGTTTGTTTTTGCGGCGGAAAACTAATCGTAAAACATTGCTTATCACATCACTCTCTACTGAGTTTATCTGAAGGCATTAAATTAGGGCTGCTCATACCTCTCGCATCGTCTGACCGATAATGTCATACATGTTCACCGCTGCTTGCCTCGTCACCTTTTCCATCACTATGTTTGAAGAGTATTCATGATAATGCATCACCCAGTCTAAGACATCTCGTCGCAGATAGATCCCTGTCAATCCGAGCAGAGGATTTGGTATTTGTATGGGTACACCGGTAGAAACGGGATATCTTCGCAGGGATACCAAACTCAGACATGGCCTTGTATAGTCGATGCCTGATGGGGCTATCGACAAAGGACTGGCATGTGTCGATTTGTTTCTGATGAATTTTCTCCAGATTCTGCCTTAGAGTTCGTCCAATTATGGTTTCCACTATTTGCTTTAGACGTTTACACAGTATGCTCGAGAGGACCTAATAGGCTATCGGTAAGAAGTCAAATATTTTCTTTGAGCTGTTGCATGATCAAAACAAGCTCACCTCTACCCACCTATGCATTACTGCCCTATACTTTTCCGAGGACATCAGCCAGTTGAATAAAGGCACCTGGTTTGTATCGAGTTATGACAAGTACATATTTTGAAATCATGGTCCTTATATGGTCGCCAACATATTGGGGGTTCTATTTTTAAACCAACCTGAATTCTACCCCATTCTCCATATTAACTATTGCAAGTCAAAAGAATCATGATCCAAGGCCAATACAATTTTAGCTGGAAAATTTGTTATTTGTTATCAATCATTCATAAATATAATATTTTATCTCAGCCCATATTTGTTACTTTCTCACAAACGTTTTTTCCGTAAATATTCTTCTTTGTCAACTTTTATATGTGCGCCCATAGCTTGTGAATGATGTTACCTTTCAGGGCTTCATCAGTGATTGTGAATGGACATTTGCCAAGGACGGACTTTTATCCAATTCCGGGTTAAGCGTTTACTTAGTTTTTATATTAGCATGACAATATGCCGCCTTTTCACGGGCTGCTGACGGTTTCCCCGAAATACTTTGCAAAGAAATTCAAATTCTGTTGGAGGCATTTCCTCCACTGGCAACTTATCATGAATTTTACTAAGTTAGCGAACTGATCCGTTCTTTGTTCTGTTTGTAATTACGATATTTTTGTCTGCACATGACACACTTTACTCTCTTCCTCTCCGACACTTACTTTCCATTGCCTACTGAGGAAGATGTGTTTCCTTTTATCATCGATTGTTGTCGTTGCTGGTGCCCGCTCTTGCTGTTGACATCCAAAAAAAGAAAGAAAAAAGAAGTGCCCTTTGAGTTTGCATAAAGTCCTTTCTCTTTTCTTTCGTTAAATCATCTAGAGGAATTATGCAATGAAAATCTTTACACAACAATAACAGTATTTGCTAGGGAAAATCACTGCTGCTGACGCTGAGCAATAGAAGGGCGGGACAGAGACTCATGCTAGTGTTTTCCCTAAAGTTGTCGAGTGTTGATGAACGCTGCTGTGCTTGGCTTTTTGCTTCTTTGTTGCAGGAAAGACGCTTTTGTTTCCACTTTGCCACTTAAGCATTCGATGCGAACGAAAAAGCAACAATGAACGATGTTGTGCTGTCAATTCAGCTGTTAGTGACACTTGCATTGTTTGTTGATGTTGCCGCTGCAGATTGGGTGTCAATGTTGATGTTGCTGCTGCTGTAGTAATACTTTAGCCAAAAGATTACCAATAATGATGTTATTTTTCCCGACACCCATTTTGCACTTGCCTTTCTCTTTTCTCCAGAGGTTCTTCCAATTTGCTGTCCTATGCCTCGGCTGCCCTTTTGAAATGCTCTTTAAATAGATTTAAAACGAAACGTAGTTAGGGAGAATGTTGTGGCTTTCAATAACATTTCATTCACTTTCAGGTCGACTGAACTGCTTCAATTGAATGCCAACTATTTGGCAAAATTACACAGTTTTGTGTCCGTTTGACATTTATGTAATATAATTTCCATCCCAAAAAATGTGAACTTTGTATGTACATACACCTAACTACCTTACATTCGGTAACATGGCTGACTATAAAATTGATATTACGTGTAAATTTCAGTAAAAGGTTCAATATGTTGTGGTGTTTAAATTTTGTGGGACTTGAAAAATATATTGATGCAATCACCTTAAGTGTCTGGGGACCTTATAGTTTAAAACTAGATTAAACTTCGTAAGATTTAGCATTTGGTTTGGTTGGAACATAGTTAAAGCTTAATAAAACATAATCTTCTGCCATAGCCCACGTGCCGAGTAAAAAGCTGTGTGAACATCGCGAAATACCTGGTCCCTGCTATAAGGTGTAGACGTTGTGTCGGTATGTTTAAATTACAAATAAGTTTAAACCGCATTTATCTCTAATTTAAAGGTTCACTAAAAAGACGATAACCAAAACTCGTTGAATACTATTTAAAATAAGATAATTAAATAATACAACTTAACTATTATTTTACTGACCATCCCATCGCAAATACAATTTGCATTTAAGATCAGTCGATTACAGTCAAACTTAATAAATTTTGTCCTTGAATATGTTTTCAACTATTCAAGACCACAATAGGGCATACAACAGTCATTGTTGTCGTTGTTATTGGACTGGCGAAGGATTTGTTTAATTTTAGAACTCTTGTTCACTTTTGATTTGTTGTTGGAGTTGTTCAATTTGTTGTTTTTGTTTACATTTTAAACTTTTGTTCTTTTGTGATTGTTATCTGAATCATAATTTTCAATTTTGTTACATGAAAAGCATTCAAAACAAAATCATTTCATTATAATTAAAATTTCAAATTGAATGAACACAAAAATCAACCATAGAGATATAATTTATAGCATTTCTTTTTATAGGAAATGTGTAAAATTTAAATTTATTACATAGAACTCCAGCGCACGCACACCGACAGCGCAGCGCAGCGCAGCATTTGAACAGAGAAACAAAAATAAACATTAAATAGATGAATGTCAGATTCTTATCATTTGTACCCATAGCAACATTTATCATGTAAATTCCATTGTCATTGGCGTTGCTTGCTAAGTGCCAACACTGTTGGCAAATATCTTTGCAGAGGGGAAGAATACAAGGAACGCTTGTAAGGTTATGATCAAGTGCCGTCGTCGTTGGGTTGGAAAAGCTTTGTGGCAATAGAGATAGATACATACCTAGTAAGGCATAGACTTATTGGTGGAAGAAGTAGAAAAAATTTACACTACCGAATAGTATAATTACATGTACAACAGGACATATCATTAGCAGAGAATTCCTCAAATAAAATCGGCAGGTATTAATTGCCATGGCTAAAACTGCTAGCAATAGTTACAGTTCCCCAACTGACATTGTGTTTTAAGCAGTTTAGTTTTTTGATGTTTAGATAAATTATTATAGAGTGAAAGGGTGGTCCTTAAACAAGAACCAGAAATCGATCAATAATATACTTGTGAACTGTATTGAATACTTAAAGGAAAAACATGTTTACAGTCGATATCATCTTTTAAATAAAATTTGCTGCCTCAAGAAGAGTTTTTATGGTTATTAATAATTTGAAGACAAATTTACTGGATACAAGCAGTCCTCTTTGATCATGATTTGACACCATAAACAGTACACATATTTCAATCAGGCGAACTGACTGATAAATACTCTCACTTTTTTTTAAACCCATATAATCCATATTTATTACTGAGTCAAAGTTCGTTAGTAGTTAAAATATGAGTGGATTCAATGTTCTTACAAAAAAAAATATATATGTGTAGGGGTGCGATAGCGTTTTATGGATATACTTAATAATTAGATTTGGATACGGTTCACCCGTAAAATTCATTCAGTTCAATTGAACATTTTTCCCAAACACACCTACCCCTTATCTTCACCCCCTAACAAGGCTCTCATACAAAAATCAATTTTATTTAAATTTACTCCCACCTCTGTAAGTGCTCCAACGGTGCCCCTAGAAGAGTCAAATTCATGATTTTGAAATAGTTTTTCAGAATATATTTACCCACAATATTTTGTAGTTAAAAAATGCTCTTGTTTTGTATTGTTGATCTATATGTGTAAATAATGAATGTCTGTTCATCGTTCGGTTCAAGATCTATTCTATTGTTGCTAATAGAATTGGTTTTACAAGAGTTTATATGAAATGGATTATGTTGATAGCTGGCAGTGTAGATAGCTATTTCGATGGTTGCCAAACCATCTTCATCAGTACCTTTTGCTGTGCCTTCTCCACTCATTATCAAAACCTTAAGTGTTGAAAGCTTCAAGAAACCAATGTGAAGTCCAAACACTTACTTACTTACTTAGCTGGTACTTCTATGCAATCCCAGTGGATTATATACCGCACGTAGAAAAATATTATAAGCGCCTCGATCTTCTGCGCTTCTTCTCCAGTTAGTCACACCGAGTTCTGTAAGGTTCTCAGTAACCTGGTCTTTCCAACGGAGTTTTGGTCGCCCTCTTCTGCGCCGTCCATCGAGGTCATTGTCGAAGACTTTTCGAGCTGGAGCATTTTCATCCATGCGTACAACATGACCTAGCCAGCGCATCCGTTGCACCTTAATGCGTTTGACCACGTCAATGTCAGTGTACAGCTCGTACAGCTCATGATTCATACGACGCCGATACTCTCCGTTAACGATGATGGGCCCATATATTTTATGGAGTATTTTTCTCTCGAATACCGCCAGAACCGATTCATCCGCTTGTGTCATAACCCAGGATTCTGAGCCATACATTAAGACAGGTAGAACCAGTATCTGGAAGTCCAAACACACCGGTGCGAAAATGGTATCAACGAAGACCACACGTCAACATAATCCACACAAGCTCTTGTCCATCGGACAAAATTGCATAGAATTGTTTTTGGCAACAAATGCAGACCCAGTGTACCTCCCGTGTATGTATGCTCTTGTTTTGTATTGTTGATCTATATGTGTAAATAATGAATGCGTTTTCGTCGTTCGGTTCAAGATCTATTCTATTAATGCAAATAGAATTTGTTTTACAAGAGCTGGCAAAATTAAAAAAGTTATGGAATCCTCTTAATTTTTTCGAAATATCATGGGGCGTTTTTTTATATATAATTTTTAAATTGATTGGAACGTAATATTTTTCCTATGACTGGAAGTACCCATATGCAGACTTAGCCTGCTTCTAGTATAATAAGTTATTGAGATATACGGTTTATTTGTCTTATATCACAGACCTGCTCTGTTATTATGGCCAAGAAACTAATATTAAATATTACCAACTATAATTGTCTCTGCTGAAATCTATGAAAATAACTTATACTTGCCTAATAAATAATTCGCTAAATAATTAGAAAAAGTTGCAAACGTGAAAAGATCTGAGAGAAGGGAACTTTGTCGTTCTTGCATTCGCCTGGGTCAGGGCATTGTTGCATCAATTACTTGTACTTGCTTGTTCTTCTTTGCCTATTGCTGACATGGGGGGGAATGTGAAAATTGGAATTGATTGTGGCCATGAATGTTGATGAAAGTTTTAATTGTTAATGCTTAACAAATGTTCTCATTGACACACACACAAACGTACAACGCTACATACGCATGACCCTGTACAATGGCAAAGTTATTTTTATTATTTCCCTACATCATCATCGTGGAATTCTGAGGTAGTTACGTTTTCCGTTTCCGGTTTTGTAAATATGGAAATTGTCTTTCCACCCGCACTCGACTTTGGCTCGTTTGCCAGTGCAAGAATTGTTACAACATTTAACAATGCCTCATAAACTTTTGTGGCGAATGAAACTTTTTGTGTTTGCTGCTTCTGCAGCGTTTTTGTCCTGATGTATTTTCAATTCCAAACGTTCATTTATTCGCTTTGAAACTTTGCATACGCACGCTCAAGTGCAGAGGCGCTCCTTCAGCATTGCCATCCAGACAATGCTCACCCAACTCAAGCAGCCATCGCCTACACCACCTACACTAACTACTTACTACAACCACTTTGTCTGCCCCCATTCCTTCGGATGGTCGCGGCTTCATTCTGTCTGTATTCCCAGTGATTTCTTAAGTGAATTGAATCCAGTGCTTTTGGCGTGTGTAACTGTGTGTGTGTGCGTTTGTGTGAAAGTTTCTATGGTGTTTTCATGTAAATGTTTTTCGTATTCGTGGAGTTGTTGTTAAAATGTTTTCCTTTCGAAATGTATACAAACTGCTGGTTGCTCTCTGTGTACGCTGTCGCTGCTCAGTCTGTTGCTGACTTTTAGCCAAAATTACAAAGTTGTTAAAATCAATATATACACAATTTATTACATGTGTGAAAATCAGTTGAAGAAGAAATATTCGCACTTATGTATAGAGTAGTCGTACACATATGCGACGCTTCATAAGAACACACACATGCAAAGGACCCAGACATTCGTATGTATTTAATTGGCAAAAGATAAATTCCGTTGACATTCGATAACGTTGTCACACAGCCGAGAGTCAGAAAGTTCGAATATTCAAGTTTTTTCGTTGCATCTTCAATCGCAGATAAAGATACAATTTACAGTGCAAATTGATTTCAAGGAGAATGTCAAAGCAAAGTCTTTCGAATGCACAAAATTGTCAAACGTTCAATGGTATTTCTTTATCAAGTTGAAAATTCATGAGAAAATGAGAGGGAGAGAGAAAGAGATATCTTGAAATTTGCAATATTGAGCAAATTAGAATAAAATGTTTGGGATTAAGGTTATTTCAAATGAGATGAACTATATAAGTTTTAAATAAGTTTTTTTTTCCTATAAAATAAAAGCCCTTAGGAAGAATCAAGTTAAAAATTTTCCTGTTCTGGATAACAATACTAACTATGAAGGAAGATTTACCATAATCGTGTGAACAGAAGTTGAGATTTGAACATTGAATATTTTTACTTTTCAACAAGAGAGGGAGAGAGATAGACCACGCTAAAATAGGAGAAACCATTTTCACCTCCATTTGGTTTGAATGTCTTAAAGTCAAATTGTGCAGCAAAGCTAAGTAACGTTTCTATAATTCCAAAACTCGGTGTTTAATTTGTATCTTCCCGACAAGTTTAAATGGTTAAGACACATTAACCACAATAGAGTTATAAATTCAACACAATACTTCTACAGAAGAGACAAAACTTCAATAACACACACTTTGTATTTTTCTAGAACTGGACCGTTTACATAAGTTTTTACAAAACAAATGCCGATTGACCGAACTACTCGAAACTTGTTGTCTCCTACATCGACAGGGCTCCAAACCATAGCAGCTACTCGATAGCCGCGTGTTGTCCATCGGTTTCGATCTTTTATACATAAGAACACCAGCCTGAAAATTGATTTTTTTTCAGTTGTTACCCTTGGGCACTGATCTTACTAGAAGCCAAGAGTTAATATGTCTATCTCTATTCTTAATTCCCATTTCTTCATTCATTCCACCATTCATGCAGCGTATGAAAAAACAAATTAACTGATATTACCAAGTGTCATTTGAGTTGCACTAAATCCACTGTTAAGTTTGAAGGTAAATGAAATTCGTGTTGACATGAAATATTAGCTGCTATTGTTGCGTCCACGGACGTACTTACATACTTGCGACACACGTATGTATGAATGCATGCATGTATCCCTGATGTCCATTAAAATTATATTTACATATTCGCACTCTACTGACTGACGTACGGAATAGCCATCGATATACATAAATATCACGAAAACGACGAGGTTTTCCACACCTTTGCTCCAGCACACACACACGCACCCGTACCAATTTCCACACAAACATACGAGTATTACAAAAGTTTTGCGTTTTGTTCTGGTTTCGGTCTGCATTAACGCAGGGACAGTTCAGTTAAACAAATCGTTTCCAGTTACATGAATCTACCATCAGCGACTGGCGCTGGTGGCTGATTTTCAGTTACGGATGATGACGATGATGATGGTTATAGCGATGGCGATGGCGACGGCAGGGACAAATGAATTTGAGCACGAAGTGAAACCATGGATGGAGGTTACCCGTGGTGGGGGGTTTGTAATGTGTCCTTCCCATTTCCAACGCGTCAAGTGTGTGTAAGTGTGTATGTGTGTGTGTTTGTGTATTTATTTTACTTACATAACTGCGGCATAATTGGCTGATGTTCATGTCAATGAATAAAAGTTTATTTTTTACGCTTTTAATAAAGGACTCGATGTTGTCTGTCCTCCCGACAGTATGGATGTGTGCAACTGTATCTCTTTCACGACGTTTGTGTGTTTGTGTAATGTTTTTTTTATTTTGTTTTGCATTGTTACTTGGTTCACTTTGTTGTTGCATGCTCAGAGTTTATCTCAATATGTCAACGCGTGTATGTGTATGTGTGAGCTTATAACATCAATATAAATTACTTCATTTTTCCTCGGTTATACGGGAAAAAAATACACACACACACATGGGAAAACTCGTTCGCTTTTTTACAACTTGATTTCATTTAAAAGTCTGCGACTGTATGAGCGTTTTTCTGCCTTTTGTTGTAATAACACGAAACTTTGTTAGTGTGCGAGATTTTTATTAGCATTTTCATAGTTCCAACTCGACTCAAAACTGGGAGCAGTCATCGCAGTCACAGTACGTGGTGTGTACAAGTCGCCGGATTACATGCTACGGGCACTAGCAAAATGTTTCCAACTCCGGCACACGCACAACTTTTGGCCAACATCCACCCAGCAAACCACCGGCTAGCTCCTCTCGATAAAGGCAGAAATTTATCTGTGATTTGTTGTAAATTAAGCAGATTTATTGGTGGTCCTTTGCACTTCACACCTATTGAGTGCAGTCGATCGGCATTGATGGATTGGCGGCCAGGATGGGTTTGATTGATGTGCTTCGATGTCGAGCAACTTAATTCTCATGACCTAATCCATTTTCATCACGTAAAGAATTCGGGACATTTTTTTCCATCAGTCTCTTAATGATTCGCTGGGAAAGCCTTAGTTATGGTCATTGTGTTGTGTGGGGTAGCGCTACATTTGGTTCGCCCACTTAAATAAAACTAACAAATTGTCGCGACGTGTCCAACGGCAAAAGGAAACCAAAAAAAACTACTGGGGGTTTGAGTTTTTTTTTTAGTATGTGCCAGAAATATAATTAAAACTTTATTTGCTTACGTTCGCTCTGCTAACTACGCTTGCTCACTATCATAAAAAAGAAATGATAAAAAGAATTGTCGAAAAACATGTTGCAATCCATACCGTCTCCCGGCAAACAATTCCACATGCAATGCAAGCGACATGAATGGACGCATATACGTGCACCATAAGCTGGCACAAACCATCATATAAAGTATAAATATTAAGTGTGATACAAGTTTTGTTGGGTAATATAGTCCAATTAGCTTTTGTCATGAGAAAACTTTTTGCCCAAAAAATAACAAAACTTGATGTTGTCCAAAACATAATCGATAAACCCAGTATTTAGTGAATACAAAACGAGATTTTTTTGATTACATTAATAACTCTTTTAGTGAAATTCGTTACATATACCCGTGTATGTATATGTTTGAATACAGAATCATGCATACACATTAGGGTGTGCAATTGCCATTTTTTCTTCTTATATGCATAACAAATTGCAGTGGTGCCATATACATGTGTCTGCCTTTTGAATAAAGATAAATCAGTTTGTCGGTTACGTTTTATCTAAGAAGAATAAACGGAATCATCCATATACGTTGGGCTTATCGTATACAAGGGCAAGTAAATGACCGAAGCTGAAATAAATGTAAGTACTTTTCATCTAAGAAAAATATCTTTATATTGTGCAATTTCAGTTATTATGAAATCTGGGACCTTCATTTCGTTTGCTTATGTGTCGAAAAGCATTTAGATTCTCAATTTTGTTTTATCAAAATCTGACTCCAGATTCGAAATCAGCGACCCCATAAACCCCAT